>JACJUY010011422.1:11522-23486 GCA_014220935.1 Platorchestia sp. MABIK
AGTGTTCTAAGTAAAAAAAAAATTAAGAGAAGCTAAGGGTGCAATTTCGTTATACACGATGTCGTAAAGAAAGGACACGATTTCAAAGGCTAGAAAAGGCGTGCCCCTAGTTCAATTTTCATGTTCAGAGAATTCTACGTGTAAGTATTACCATCAAGATCTCATAATTTCATTTTTAACAAAGGATGCAGTTTTCTCTTTTTTTTATCCATTTTTCCTTCCATTCACCTTTCTCTCTGTTTCCCTCTTGGTTTCTCTAATTTATTTGTGTGGAAAAAAGTATCAAAGCGCATAAAGGTTTGCGGGCAATGCCATATGGGTCGCATGTATTAAGCTATTTGGTATTCTCACAAGTGAAACCTGTAATTTGGGTATTACGATTGATGTAAACGATCGCCATGAATTGTACTGCATGCAAGATAAATGTATTATTGAATTGGAAATCTCTTCGTCTTAAACGTACGTGCAATGCTGTGATGTTGGCTGACCCATTTGCACTACGCAAAAAATCCATGTGCAAATCCTAAATACCTCGTATTCGCAACGTGCGGTAAAGGTCAGTAACCAAGGTCACAAAAGAGCAAGTGACACCGGGAGTCATTGGATCGTCGTCACTAACGCATTGTGTCGTGACCAAGCTGAAGAAGGCGTAGCGAGCGTCAAGTACCTGTGCTCTTTGAATTGGGCGCCAAGTCCTGATGTGATAAAATACTTAGAAAAATTATGCGCGAATGTGAAGAACATAGGAAAACTTTTAATTGAGTGTCTCGGAGTACAACACCAAATGGATGGAGCGAGTTGCGGTTCATTCTCGCTGGCATTTTTGACATCCGTGGTAAATTGAGAAATCCTCGTGCCTCTTCACTTATGTGAAGGAGAAAATGCGTTCCCAGATAAAATACTGTTTAGAAGAAAAATGTTTAAGCCACTTCCCTTCGTTGAAAAATGCAAAAAATTTTACTCTAAAAGAGGGGAAAACAATTGGACTGTACGGACCGGAAGTTATTATCTGTCGAACAATTAGCCTTGAAAAATAACTTGGATCTCTCGAATACTGTAGGTTATTTCATTTACAAATGAGCTTCATTCAAATGAGCTAAATTAGTCAAATTATGAATCAGAATTTATATTTATGGGCGAAGGAATATCAAATTATCAAGTTGCAAGTTGATCCATCAGTGTCTCGTGAATTCAAACCGCTTCACGAGCATATAAAAGCCAAAACTGTTAGAGAATGTAAGAAAAAAGAAAATTTATCGAGTCAGATCGCAAATCTCTGTCCCTTACCCTGCAAAGTGCAGTTGGTTATGAAACCATAATTAGGTTCATAGGTCACCTATGTGTAGAATATTTTTACCTATTTGCTACTCATAAATAATATCCATTTATTACGGTGCCTCTCTTTTATCCCATGTACCCATATCTGTCTGTTATTAATGAGAATACTGAGAGGATGAAAAAGTTGTTGCTCTGAAACTGTAACTTGATTTTCATGAAAACCCTGTTATAAGATAAAAAATTAGCTCACTTATACATTCCCTAAGTCATTATAATTTATAGCTTAATTATTTCTGTCGACAATTAAGAGCAGCGAAGCCGTCAGTTCAATGAAGCAGGGCGATGGTTATTTGCATTATTACGATTTTTATCCTATTTTCTGTACTTGTGTTTTTATATATGATTTTTGTTTAAGAAACTAAATCCTAGAGTCATGAAGATTAATGCTCTGATAATATTTAGCACTAAACCTTTAATAAGGACAAACTACATATTTCACTTGCCAGATTAAACATGCTTGTTGCTTCAAACGAGAATTATCGCTAGCCCCAGTGAGCTTCACATGTTTCTGTTTCACTTGACTGTAAATAGAAGAATGAAAAATATCCAAGCTAAGCATAGGTTTTTGGAAACAAATTTTATTGCCATATATAAGATGAGCAATCTCTGAAATTCATTGTGAAGCCTTGTGTACTTGTTTCTTGATGTGCGCGTTGGGCTATGTTTAGTATAACTCATTTTTGGCTTACCTTGTCTCTATCTATTCAAGTGGCGTTTTGTGACATAATTCTTTTAGAATGATTGTAGAATTTCATAAAATACTGGCCCTTAATAAATATAGCGTAATTTGTAACCATACATGTTTCCGTTGCAGTATCTGAGGAGTCATAGACAGTTGCAACTTTCTATTCTTAAGCATGAAATGAATCTACTTTGTTACAATAAAGGCACTGTGCGGCCCAAATTTTTGCCTCACCAGTACAGCCGGCTGATTTTTGCCAGTTGGCCTACATAGTGGGGCTGGAAATACAGCCTACTCACTACACAAGAAGAAAACTGGATTTTAAACAGTTAATTACAACGACGGGCTTCGGAGAACGAGCGGCAGATATCAAAAAGGACACGCGATCAACTCGTCTCAGATAATGAAGAAATTATAATATCGTCGATGACCCGTGCTATTTGAAGTTCTTAAGTGTCTAGTTTAGAAATTAATGTTGACACAAAATGAGGTTAATCGAAAAAATCGGCTGACCATTGAGGAGGTAGGGGAACCTCTATCCATGCCTCACGAGGAAACGTATGAGAGTTTTATTTTACACTCCGGCATGGATAATGAATTGATCTTTAAACTGAAAGCAATTTCGAATTTTTAGGTGAAATAGTTTAGGAATTACAATGCGCCCCAAGTGAGCCTTATAGAGCAAATTGGCCGACTATTGAGGGGCCACGAGAGCCTCGCTCCCTGCCCCCCACGGGGACGTAAATAAATTTTCAAGTACACAAAAATGTTGTACTCGTCACGACAATTAATTTGGTACTAATGTCAAGATTATACGTCTTATAATTTAGAAGTTACCCTCTTTGTCCTGGTAATTCAGAGGTTCTTTCGAAGGGTCTTATATCGGATCTCAAAAATGACTAGCCTGTGGTGTTCTCCCTCAGGCTGCTTTACGTTTCGGGCAGACTTTAGAATATCTTAGAAACTTAGACCATGAATACCTTAGCCCGAAGCGAGTGCCTGAGGTACAAACGAACCCGGCAGGATAAGGAAAACACAACTAGAATAAAAGCCGTAGTATTGTGAGTATCGCCGACAGTGATGGCACACAAAAGAATATTTACAGTGATGTAGTACAGCACTCCGGGACGCCTTAGAGGACCGACGGTTGTCGGCGAGTCGCAGCGTGAGTGGCGGTCTAGGGCAGACCGGTGGTGCTGTTGCTGGCTGAGGGCCTCTGACTTGGTAGTGCACGAGACGCTAGGTGGTAGCTGACTTCGGTCGAAGACGTAGTGTGGCGGCACGGTTTACAGTCGAGGCGGTGCGGCTGTCGGAGCGATGAGACTTGTATTGAACACCAAGACGGCTGTGAGTCAACTCCCTTGAGCTAGGCCGCGCAGCTGTTTAGATAGGCCTTGGTGCGGCCTCACTGCCGCAATCCAGGTCTCTGGTTAGTGGAACTGGGGTGCCGCTTTTGAAGCGGTTCCGCCTGTGCTAAACGTGCGTGGGTGTATTCAGATGTCGCCTGGCTGCTCGGAGCGCACGGCTTGTTGAGGCTCGGTCCGGCACCACCGCGCCAAACTTGAGCGCCGATTGGTCGGCCAGTACGGGTGCTTCGAGGCTGTGAGGTGGCGCATTTAAGCTTGTGTGGTGGTGTGAGCGCACAGCTAGTTGAGACCACCACAAGCCGGTAATTTTAACTGCGTAAATTTATAGCTTTTATTTTATAGGAAAGTTCAGCGCTAGTGTGCGCTGAGCTAGCACTCAGGAATATATATTATAATATTATATAATAACTCAGTAATAAATTTAGGTAATTAAAAAACCTAATCCTCGTAACGCTTAGTTGAAAAACACTCTCGTTAGTGTGCACTTGTATTGAAATATGAGCAAACCAACACAGGAACTGGTGATTAAAAGATTTAATGTGAAGAGTAAATTGAACAGGTTTAAATTATTTTGCGTCTAAGATTATGAGGTCGACATTCAGAATAATTTTTTTTTCTCGTTTAAAGTATCGACTAGTTTACCAAAATAATGTGCTCGAAGGGAATAAAATGTTTTATCATAAGACAAATTTAAAAAATTTACTAACTACGCTGATAATACTGGCACAAAAGAGTTCACTAGAGATAGGGACACGAGGATTGTTGAACAATGGTAACCATAAAAGTAACAGCATTGGTGGAACAGTGCGAAAAATCAACTATCGAAAATAGTGTTGTGATAATATCCTCACGAGCGTGAGAAAGTGGAAATGTTCTGACACGACTAACAAGAACATTGTATGAGAAGAATAAGGAAATAAAAAAGGGGAAGAAAACTGTGGACACTTTATCCAGAAGTGCTTCCGTATTTTGGACGCAGAAAAGGTAGGTATGTGAATTATTGTATCGTCAAAGTAATTAGATGAGTTCATAATAGGCATAATGAAGTAGCGTATAGGTTCCGCCAAGAGAAGTAGAGAAAGCAAAAGAAAGGCAGACACGAGGATAAGGAATCTCTGATGAGAAAACATAGCAATTGTGAGTAATTTGGGTTGAATGAGATTTACAACAGTAGTTCTTGGGTTTCGAAGAAAACGAAAAGCGAGAAGTGTAAAAAATATCAGAAACAGGGGAGACGAAAATGAAAATGTGTAGTGGATCGAATGCGCGGCTCTTGTGGGTAGGAGAACCTTGCTCTCTGTCATCCCCCATAAAGAGTATGAGAGTTTTATTATACACTCCCAAGGAGAATAAACTGATGTTTAAACTGGAAGCTATTTCATATCTTTAGGTGCAATAGTGTAGGAATTACAATGCGCTCAAAATGAGCTTTATTGAGGAAATCGGCCGACTATTGAGGAAGTAGTTGAACCTCGCCCTCTTCCCCCCAAGAAACGTACGAGAGTTTAATTATACATGCACCCAAGGAAATTGATTCTATGTTTAAACTGAAAGCAATTTCAAATATTTAGGTGCAACAGTTTAGGAATTACAATGCGCTCAAAATGCGCCTTGTAGAGAAAATCGGCCGACTATTGAGGGAGTAGGGGAACCTCGCCCTCTGCCCCCCCCCCAAGAAACGTACGAGAGTTTAATTATACATGCTCCCAAGGAAATTTATTCTATGTTTAAATTGAAACTAATTTTAATTTTGTGGGTGCAATAGTTTAGAAATTAATGATGAGACAAAATGAGTCAAAACACAAAAGTTCATTAACTTCATTCACTTGTAACTTTCGAAATAATGCAGCTATCGAGTTCAAATTACTCTCAAAAGACATAATGAAACATTTTTAAGAGAAAATCGTATATGCCAAAATTCCTTAGCAATTACAGACAACAGGGAGCAAAGTTCCCGTAACCCCTCAATTAAAGACAGATTTTTTCGATGAGCCTCATTTTGTCTCTCCTCTAATTTCTAAACTATTGCACCTATAAACTTTAAACTAGTTTTAATTTCACCATCAAGTCATTTTACATGCTTAAATGTAAGACAAAACTCTTTAACTTTTTTTGGGACGATAGGGAGCGAAGTTCCCGTAACCCCTCAACGGCAGACAGATTTTTTCGATGAGCCTCATTTTGTCTCTCCTCTAATTTCTAAACTATTGCACCAATAAACTTCAAATTAGTTTCAATTTCAACATTAAGTCATTTTCCATGCTAAATTGTAAGACAAAACTCTTATACGTTTTCTGGGGAGGCAAGGAGTGAAGTTACCGTAAGCCCCTCAATGGTCGGTCGATTTTCTCGTAAAATCGCAGTTTGCGCAACCACTCATTTCTAAACAATTGCACATGAAATGTCGAAATTCTTCAACCAAGTGATATTAGTGTTATCAAAATGAGGAACGAGGAAAAAACATGCACGGATGAAAACATACGTTAAATAAAATTGTCACATGTGTGACAAATGGTTTTCATCGATGATTTCCTTCTTATGACGGCAAACACAACAACTCAATGTATACTGATGACATTTAAATTGTTATGACAAGTTCGACAGCGGATTTGAAAGAAGCACAGGTCAACGCTGAAAATCTTCCAAGAAATCTGAAATTGTGGTTTGACCATAATGGCCTCAAACTTAACGCAAGTAAAACGCAATGCATAATTTTTGGATCATATTATGAGACCAGAAATTTATCATCATTCACTCTAACATTTGGAGACGATAAAATTGAACCAGTAGATAAGGGAATGTTTGGATCGTCAAAATATGACTTCGAATCACACAAAGAAACAATGTGCAACAAAATCAACGAAACCTAAATGTTCTTTCATCGCATTAAGAACACACTTGACGAAAAAACTAATATATTGGTAATTCAGTTTTTAGTTTTAAAGCGTCTGGACCACTGCAGTCGGGTGTGAGGAGATTTACCTCAATAACGTCAAAACGAATTGCAAAAATCTATAAACTTCGCATTCAAAGTGGTATGCAAAGGAAATTTCAAGAAATACGATCATGCCACCCCTCTTTTACGAAAACTTGACTGGACCCCAATACCGTACAGATTCATGATGAAAAAGCTCTATATGATCCAAAAGCTCAATATTCCTTCCAATATCTGAAACAAAAAACTAAATCGGAGGAATAACATTTTTGTACCGTTCATCTAACGTGGGACATATAGCTCTCTGAGTTTCTGGAGCTCTTTTGTGAAAAAATCTCCCTAACATTTCAAAAACTGTAAAACTGTAACAAAAATTCAGAGTAAATGGATCACGTCATCTTGCATCTCTGCGATAGGGCATGCAGCACGATAGGGCATGCAGCATGCAGGGCATGCAGCACTCATAGCACGTTCAACACACAGACAGAAAGATAATTTTTCTACGATTCATTTGCTCAAATTGCACTTTATTTCATTTTTCTAATTATATTTTTATTATTCCTATTCACAGAAACGCCCTCTATTTTTTAATTATTTTGCACACTAAATAAAATAAATTAACCAGATTGTTTTCGCGTAAAAAAATAGTAATAGAAACATTTAAATATAAATATTTGTAAATATATATGTGTATATATTGTCGCAAATCCAGCCATCGCTCGTTGCTGAAGTCCTGTGCAAGACAGCCAGTACCTTGCACAATAAAGGACAAAGGTTTTTATTAATTTAACAGAGCCTAAAAGGCAATTACGCTGGCAATTTATGACAAAGCGGAGCAATGGCGGGGGTGCTTCACTTCCTTGGCGACTATTATTAGCGAACTTAATTAAATCGTTCGTTTCATTAACTTGCTCGAGTCCGAAGCCACAAACACGGTTTCGAGCAAACTATGGAGGGGGCCGCAGCCTGTTGCCAGCTCAGTCTCAACCTGGTCGTTGCCGCGAGTGCATCTAACTGGTGCTAGGCGGATTCTGGCCTCTACCGACCCCTGCATCCGGGACTTAGTGTCCTTGATAGCCGGCTTAATTGGAGACGTATTCGCCTGAATATTTTCTTCGAAGATACTCAGGTGAGCCTCCTTTCTTTTGTTACGCTTGTCATTCAAATTGCATAAAATTACAGCGTTCCCTGACCCCACTATGGGTGTAAGGTAAGTCTATGTCTTCAGTGTCCGTTAATTCGGAAAAGTTAAGCCGCACGGTCGGGCGGCGGGACAATATATATGTATATATACATGCATGGGTACGCACAGATTAGTCCATGAATGTGCGAGGGTACACATGTAAGCAAACACACAGAAGTAAACATATTAATATAAGTACGCATTGAAAATGCATATAAAAATAAACAAAATTCTAAATTCCCTCCTCCCCCCATGTCAGCCGAAATCGATTGTTTCATCTTCGTGGATGATTTCGAAATAGTGAGACAACGTTTGCTTAAATTAATTCATTGAAAACAGCACAACCCTCACATCTAAAAACCTATATACTGATGTACACACAAAAATATATTCCAGAGTTTGTTTATCATACGGATGCTGAAAATAAAAACAGAAATAAAAAAGATGATAAAATATCAGAAAATACTATTAATAATGGAAAAAACAACTATCATTTCGCTGCATTGTATTGCAGAGGGAATTGATCGTCTTCAAATGTTAGCGTGAATGGTGATAAATTTCTGGTCGCATTATATGATTCAAAAATAATGCATTGCGTTTTACTTGCGTTAAGTTTGAGGCCATTATTGTCAAACCACAATTTCAGATTTCTTAGAAGGTTTTCAGCATTCGCTTGTGCTTCTTTCAAATCCGCTGTCGAACTTGCCATAACAATTTAAATGTCATCAGTATACATTGAGGTTTTGTGTTTGCCGTCATAAGAAGGAAATCATCGATGAAAACCATTTGTCGCACATGTAACCACTTTATTCGACGTATGTTTTCATCCGTGCATGTTTGTTCCTCGTTCCTCATTTTGATAACACTAATGTCACTTGGTTGAAGAATTTCGACATTTCATGTAGGTGCAATTGTTTAGAAATGAGTGGTTGCGCAAACTGCGATTTTACGAGAAAATCGACCGACCATTGAGGGGTTACGGGAACTTCGCTCCTTGCCTCCCCAGAAAACGTACAAGAGTTTTGTCTTACATTTTAGCATGGAAAATGACTTGATGTTGAAATTGAAACTAATTTTAAGTTTACAGGTGCTATAGTTTAGAAATTAGAGGAGAGACAAAATGAGGTTCATCGAAAAAATCTGTCCCCCGTTGAGGGGTTACGGGAACTTCGCTCCCTGTCGTCCTAAAAAACGTAAAAGAGTTTTGTTTTACATTTTAGCATGTAAAATGACTTGATATTGAAATTAAAACTAATTTGCAGTTTATAGGTGCAATAGTTTAGAAATTAGAGGAGAGACAAAATTAGGCTCATCGAAAAATTCGGCCTTTCATTGAGGGGTTACGGGAACTTCGCTCCCTGTTGTCTGTAAATGCTAAGGAATTTCGGCATACACGATTTTCTCTTATAAATGTTTTATTCTTTCTTTTGAGAGTAATTTGAACTCGATAGCTGCATTATTTCGAAAGTTACGAGTGAATGAAGTTAATAAACTTTCGTGTTTTGACATCGCGCGAGTCGGGGAGGAATCTCAAGAAATTTCTGTACTTTTGCAAACCGTTTCATGAACCGTCTCGGCTGCGGCCTGCCGGTCTTTTTTCCTGGTAATAAAGACCCTTTTTCGAAGGGTCTTAGATCGGATCTCAAAAAAGGCGAGCCGGTCTAAAAGCAAGGTAAAATAGGAGTTATTTTCAGTAAGCGCTAACATGAGAAATAATGCACCTATCGACTTCAAATTACTTTCAAATGAAAGATCGAAATATTCTTTATGTCTGAGGCAAATCGAGACATTTCTGACCATTCACAGACAGCGGGGGGCTACCGCTCCCTTTACCCCCTCAACTCCGATACGCGCGCACCGCGGCGTGCCAAATGTCGACCTCTCGCGTGAACACAAACTTGAACACAGTCTTTCTCCCTAGAAAAGCGCAAAAAAAGATCGAAGGTAAAAACTTGGGTTCGCCTACTCGTAACTTTTCAAAGAATGCGTCTATTGTCGAAATTCCAGCCATTGCTCAAAGCTGAGGTCCTCTGCGGACTAAGTAAGGCAATATTTAAAGGCCTTCCGCAGTATAAAGGGTCTTGGGCTGCAGTCCAATTAATCAGCCTGAGATCATTAACGCAAATAATTTACGACTAAGCGGAACAATGGTGGGGGTTCCTCACATCTTCGTTTGTAGACGTTTTGAAAACTCTAAACGTTCGTCTACACTTCTTGTTCCGAATCCCTAGTCACAACAACGGATTCGGACAAGTTGACGTCGGCGGTCGCTAGCGCCTGCCACGTTAGACAGACATCAGCCGTGACCCCGAGCTCTTCAAATGCTTGCGCTCCGGTGGTCGTCGGTTAAAACTCCTCGCTACCACAGGACCCTGGGGTTCTTGGACAGCCGGCTTTATTGAGAAGAGTTCTCCTGAACATTATTTTCGAACAGGTGAGAACCCTTTCTTGATACCATGCTCTGCTTGTCGTATTTATTATCTTTATTTAAATCGTTACCGACCCTAGTCTGGGTTAGGCTATTAATGTGGCTTCGTGCCCGTTAAACTCGGGGGCTTTTGTCCACTTAGCCGGGTGGCATCACACTATCGACTTCAAATTATTCTCAAATGAAAGAGTGAAAGATTCTCTGTTTCCCAATTCGAACACACGACCACGACCCTAATGGTTTTCTGGAAAATACAGAAATTCTTGGATAAGCCTCCCCCGAGTCGCGCGCCGTCAAAAAAAAAATTGGATTCGCCCACTCGTAACTTTTCAAAAAATGCACCCATTGACTTCAAACTACTCTCAAACGGGCTAATTTTAGGCAGCCCGCACACTGAGGTGATGCGATGCGATTCTATTGGGGCGACGCCTTGCAAAATCGCACTGTTCATTTGTAGCGCCGGAGGAATAGTGTCACGTTATGCAAACGCGAAATTTTAACTTTCCTGTGGCAACATCGCTGCGAACCTTCCGTACTGGTCCACAAGACTGACGCAGCATGCTTTTTGGCCGAGGCGATCGAACAGTAACGTTCTCCCAGGATGATCTTAAGCTTTAGTGTCTCAGTGTAACCGTGATAGAATAATGGTGGTAAAATATCGTGCTAGGATATCGTGTTAGAATATCTTTGATTCGTTGTGTTCTCTAATAGCCATACTTGTTTGTATCTTCACTGAGTGTTGGTAGTGGTGTTCTTTAAAAATTGTGTATGTGTAAAAATTAAAAAACTAGAAATGTTGTGAAATTGAAAGTGTAATTGGTGGTGAAATGTAATATTTTTGTGTATTTTCTCCTCATTAAGTCGATTTTCCATGTTATTTGAAGGGATGTAACTTGTCCACTCTAGGGTGTAGACGTCATACAAATTAACTATCCTTTTTTCCCATAAGCATTGAAATAAAACTTGATTATGGAACCTGAAAAAAGTACTGCCTTAGCCTTGAACATTAGGTTGCGTGGTATTAAGTGCAGCATTACCTCTATTAAAAAGAAAACTCTCTCTCCTGACTGTGAGACTGCCTTTCTTGTTGAAGCTATCCCTCAGTTGAATGGATTGCTGCAGTCTTTTAGATTGCTGTCCTCTACTATTCCTGTAGATGTAAGTGAGGTTTCAGATGCAGAACTGGAAAGAAAGGCGGAGTATGAAGATCAGGTGATTGAGTTAATTGTTAAACTAAAAAGTCTAATTTCCCAGTCACAGGTGTTGAACTCTAGTGATACCGGTATACCTTCCGTGTCTAAGGTTTCTCCTTCTGATGTTCCTTTGAATATCTTTAGGACTCCTCAGTTGACACTGAAAAAATTCAGTGACAATGAGGGCTGCCCCTTTAACTTCCTTCACTTCCAAGAGTCTTTCTCTAATGCCCTTCAGGCCTACCCCAACATAAGTGAAAATCAGAAATTCATTTTTTTTAAAAACCAATTACAAGGGAGAGCTCTCAGTTTGATCGAGGGACTTCCTAATGAAGAATCGAGCTTTCAGTCTGCCTGGACATTACTCAGGCAAGATTTTTTAAATGGAGATAAGTTGATTTCCTTAGCTCTTGATGAGGTCCTCAACTGCCCCAGTGTTCAAAGTCTAGCCGAAATAAATTCTTTCCTCTCTAAGGTTAAATTTCGCCTTCATGAGCTTTCCAAGCTGGGTTTGGATTTCTCTAGAGAGAAGTCGGGAAACCTGCTTTTCTCTGCTGTAATCAAAACTAAACTTCTTGAATTTTTCTTGCTGGAACTCCTTCGTTATTCTAAAGCGAGTTTCTTTTATTTAGAAATGTTTGAGAATGCTCATAAAGTGCTTTCTCTCCTTGAAACAAAATCTAAACCTTCTCTTGTATTCCGAAATAAGGAAGTGGTGACCAGAACTGAGGTTAGGGATAAAACGCAACATCCTCCTGTGCCTAGTAAACAGCCTGTTGTTAAGGTATGTCGCTTCTGTAACCAGGCTAACCATGCTTCGTTTTCATGTAAGAAGTTC
>JACJUY010011423.1:6497-20319 GCA_014220935.1 Platorchestia sp. MABIK
CCCGGATGCGGTACGCAAACAATCCGGATACAGCACGCAGGCAACCCAGATGCGGTACGCAGGCAACCCGGATACGGTACGCAAACAATCCGGATACGGTACGCAAACAATCCGGATACGGTACGCAGACAGTCCGGATACGACACGCAGGCAACCCGGATCCGGTACGCAAACAATCCGGATACGGTACGTAGGGGAGCCAGAAAGAGCTAGGCTAAGCAGATAATCTGATTTTACTTACCTACAAAAATCATATGAAATAGGATCACGCTAACACAGCAAGAGTAACCGAGTGTAAACCCAGGGAAGCGCGTTAAAAAAAAGCAAGAAACTGCTCAAGTTAATGTTTTTACAAATAAAACAATTTCCCGAGTGCAAAAGAGACAACCACCAAAAATCAAAAGGTCTCAATGAAAAGCTGCCGTAGGAATTTCAAAATTTTTCCACTCGAGCAAGCTGGTAAATTGATCAAGTGCTACAAATTTACAATTATTAAGTAACAATGAACTATGAAAATAATTAGTAACAAGAAGACATTGCTCATTCTACACAGATATCTTCTCAATAACTGGAGAAAGAATATGCCACTGAACGCTCAATGAGCACTTCAGGCGAGACAAACGAAAGTCAAAACTGAACGCTAAACCAGAGGAGACCGCTCGTGGATAGTATAAAATCAAAACAAGAAAATACAGTAGAAGAGAGAACTCAAGTTACAGTTTAGTAACAGGCGAGAGCACAAACTACCTTTCGAAATGATACTCAATGTAGAATTTCCTTGACACCTTTCGAAACGATAAACCGAGAAGAATTTGCACCGATATTCTCAGAGTTGTAAAAAGCAGCTCATAAAGAGATGTTCCCAGCACCTGACCTCTGCCCCACATTCCACGTCCGCAGAACCTCCCTCCGACCCTGCCACCAACAGCACGGAGCATCAACAGCTCGGTGCTGTGCTGCTCGCCATAGAAATGCTAACAAAACTCGCCATTAGTTACTTCTCATTCTGAGATGCGCGGATAAGGAGTAAAGCAACGAGGTCTTTGCGATAAATAAACATAATAATTATAACAATAATAATATAAACAATAATATTATTAAATACCGCTGCACTACACTTCTGTACCTGCTGAGTGGCCGTCATACGAAGCTAGTGCATTACTCTAGAAGGGAACAATAAATATAATTTTAGGGTTACATGTCCACCAAGGTTTCCAGCATAAAAGAGGAGACTTCTCAGTGATCTTGCTACCAGATCAATATTAATATTATGATTTGTGGTTGCTATTCCACTGCGGTCGCCAGCTACTAGCTAAAGTGGACCCCTTAGCTTTCACTAAGCAAACGAGATCAGCAGTCCTCATAAGGATGAAAGCCTTCACGCTTCCTTGTGAAGAAGCTAATTGATAAGTAAATCATTTTGAATCCCTAAATGAGTTCGTCAGCACGCAAGACCACGGCAACATTTAATGAATTAACATAATTGTTATTGAGAGCGGCAGCCTCTGTTTGCCAGGTAGCACAAACTGAAAATTATGCAGAAAATGAACAAAACTTTGAGCTAGTGGAAGGCCAAGTACATGACACGCTGGCTACTGAAAGAAAATGATAAGCCCGCAGTTTTTCTGGATGGTGACCACAATCCCCACGGAAAGGCCACAATGCCCCGTGTTCCTATCAAAAAATTCTTCTGTTACAATTGCAACTTCTCCCACTACCCCTCCAGCACTGCCGTTACATCTCCTTAGGACGGCCGGTTCCTGAGACTCACCATAGAGCGACAAACACGACACAGGTTACGTGCCCTTGCACCTCTACAAATGCCAATACAAATTGCAAACCAATCTGAAGCATTGAGTGTCTCTTTGGAGATACAAAAAAAAGCTTCAGTGAAAACGAGATCCTTAACTATACAATGACGCAAAAAGAGGACAGTAATGCACCTTCACCAGATCACACCAAACGACGTCACAAACAAGAGAAAAAATTGCAATAGCGACTTCACAAGTCTGTCCACGCTGGTTGCAGCTAACACGAACTTCTGCGAACTTCAACACGTTACATCAATTTGGGAACATCAAAACGTAGCCATAACGTCGGTAACAAGTGGAGCGTTCATTTTTCTCAGCTTTGAACCAACAAAGCAAACTCGAAGTGTGTACCAGTCCCCAAATACAGATGGATACAACGGAGATATACTTAGGACGTACATACGTAACTGTCACAGAGAAATATTGCAGGTGGTTTAATTAAACGTTTTTATTTTCTCAAGTTCATCTTCAAAGAGGACGCAAGTTTTGCTGCTCTGAATTCTTTCACAGGAGAAATTTTTATTTCCAAATGGCATACAATCCAATGCCACTCACCATACAAAATTAACCCAAACTTAAACATTAATTACCCTAACGGAAAATAAGCTTTGGAAGAAAAAAGAAAGTGCTAGTATAAAAACGAAAGGCTAGGTAAGAATCTACCGTAATATTTCCATTACTACTTTGATTTCTCACATTTTTTTGGAATTTACAAGGGCTCCAAAGGTACTTAGCAGACACCCTTTACAACACCCCTCTTTGAAGATATTCAGAAGACACTCTAATGTAGCCAAAATAATGAGAAGATTGTTTATCATTGAGGTGCAGAAACGAGTTTCTCCTTCCCACGAGACGTGCTGCGCACAGGGCAGAGAGGAAGCAAGATGCTCTACGCTGGCAGCTGCAGTTTCTTGCCCTTCAGAACTGCGAACAAAAACAGGAGTGTAAAAAATCTTGTATCAAGGATACGAAAAGATGCATATAAAGCTGGCACTTTAGAAGACGAAGTTAGAAAACAATACACGGAGAGTTTAACACCCTTTATCATGGATAGGAGAAGATACATATAAAGCTGATGCTTTGGTAAACAAATTTAGCAATCGTTACGAGAGGCTCACTAACGTAGCAATATGGATAGAAATGTTTCTTTTCAACAAGATGGGATGCTCCTTAAGAAGCTAACCTTATTTAAAAGTTAACAGAAGTCACTCGATCATTGAACTATGAAACACTGTCGCCAATGCAGCAGCAATGGCAAAAAAAACATAAGGTTTGTGTTTAACAATCGTACGTCGCAAGAAAATGCCTGTCACGCCTTGAAAATAGGCTAATACGTATAATTCTTCTGGTCACACAAGCCGAATTCCAGCATCTAGCGATTTAAGAACAAAGAATAGTTGGCCTACCAAGGCTAACGTGAACAGGCAGCACAAGAATACTTAATAATGTTTGAATAAAAAAAATATACTTGCAGCACGGCCTCCAGATATATCTCTGCCCATTTTTTAAAATACACTTCAATGAAATGTTCTTTAGCAATAATAGAAGGAGAGATGAGCGCCGTTAAATGTGCTTCAGCTTTTAGCGCACAAAGCTACATATCCCCATTTTAACATTACCTTAGGTGTAGAGTAGTGGTTCTTAACCTTCTTACTCCCACACTCCCCTTAAGAATTGTGAGGGGAAATTGTGTGCAGATGGACTGGTAAATAAGAGCTCACAACAAAGAATATTGTAAATATGTCCTCAAACATATTCAATAGTGAAAGTTCACTCTTTTGTTGAAAACATTACTGGGAAAATCAGGCTTTACTGCGGAGGCTCACGTCCCCAGGTCAGGAACCACTGTTGTAGAGGAAGAATAACCTTCTGTGATATCAAGGTCGAATAACGACTGTGATTCTTTTAGTGATGCTGAAGTATACTAAAACCTGCCTTTAGTGATGTAAAGGTAGATTAGTATGTCCCTTTAGTGACGCAGAATTAGATAACCCCGTAACTTCAGTGATCCGGAGGTAGATAACCATGCACCTTCGGTGATGCTGTGGTAGATAACCACGTACCTTTGGTGATGTAGAAGTAGATAATCACGTACCTTTGGTGATGTAGAAGTAGATAACCACGTACCTTAGGTGATGTAGAAGTAGATAACCACGTAACTTCAGTGATGCAGAGGTAGATAACCACGTACCTTTGGTGATGCAGAGGTAGATAACCACGTACCGTTGGTGATGTAGAAGTAGATGATCACGTACCTTTGGTGATGTAGAGGTAGATAACCACGTACCTTTGGTGATGTAGAGGTAGAAGAAGTCGCAGTAGAGCACGGTCTGCACGATGCCAGCGAGCGTGGCAATCATGTCGTAGAAGCCCTCGCTGTAGTAGCGGTACACCTGCACAACAAACGGCTCCGTTACACATCAGAAATTACCTGCTCAGGTTTTGCCGCAATTTCTTCCAACACAAAAATGATGATGCCAGAGATGACCTGAGGCTGGGCCAATGATACGTATTAGGATTCAGCTCATCGAAATACTGAACTTAAATATTCTTAAATTATCAAATAAGCATCTGAAGATAATGCTCATTATTTGGAACAAATAAAATGGAAATTATAGCTCACAAAGAGCATTTGAGAGTGAAATTTGGAATAAAATTTATGGAGAAAAAAAGGTGATATTTTCAAATCCTTTCAGAAATTAGTGTGGTCCATTAGGGTTGAAGCATTGAATGAATGTTCAAATTTGTGATTTTCATTAAGAGTTAGCTTTAATAAATTGTTATATAGGGATTTGCACAGTCCAAAACGGGAAAACACCTAGCATTTCTAATACCTCTAAGTTGATTTGAGTGAAACAGAAATGGAGACCTACTTTACTGAACACAGTGATTTCAGGTACATCAAGAGCAAGTTCAACATTAATAACTTCACAAATTAGGCCAGGGACAGAGACTGTCATTGCTGACAATATAGAGAGCAAGACAAAAAAAACATTCTTCAGAACCAGCGAATTCAAGAACTTTTTCAAGGTTACTTACAGTCACCCACTGTATGTAGAACACCGTGAAAACAGTTGCAGCATGTCAGTTAATCCATAATAGAGTTCATCACAACTACAACACAGAATGATCAACGATTTGTACATAATGAAAGAATCAGACAATTGCAGATTCAGTAAACTGATTGAGAGAGCACCTGCAGATTCAGTAAACTGAGAAGCTAATCAAAGCACTTGATCAATGAATTTGAGAGCCCCTCACATCAATTCGAGAATGTCCGCTTAAATCTCCCTCACCACAACAAAGGTGTTCCAAAACAAAAGAAGGATGAGAGCACCATTTAGTATGGAGTTGAGGAAATGTGAAATCTGTGCACAAAGTGTGTTTTCTTTCACACAAGATACCTGCGCATAGAAACCGTAAGTAAAAAAGTTTATGAAACAAGATAAAAATAACAAAGTAATAGGGGCTGAAAAATAGGAAAACTATGAACAGATAAAAAATGGTCAACAAAATAAAAACCTACTGCTATTCCTATAAAAGAAAAGCCAACCCCTCAGCTTGAGACCTCATATTCTCTTCTGGGAGAAATAATTTCCCCAGATACAACAGTTATATTTCCCTCAAAGGCCCTCAGACTAGTTTACCCTACACTCAGAGCACAGGGCAATAGAGTAGACAAAAGAGCTAACCACATCATCACAAGCTTTCAAAACTGCACTGGATGACCCAGTAGACGAGTTAGGCAAGGATTCAGAAATGACAAAGCCGCAGTTGGTCCGACTGACCCAGTTGTTGTTGTCAAGGTTTAGCGAGGCTTTAAGGACAAGCTCATGCAGCCTCAAGTCTTGACCCCTCTGAGAGCAGGCAATATTGATTAGGCAAGAAGTTCCTGGAGCATGCTAACCAGAGTCACACTAATGAGTCACTTATTTTAGGTATCTTAGTTTTCAAGAAATATTATTCGATCTGGAAAAGAACAACCTGAAACAAAAGAGACTGACCCAGTTGACGAGGTAGAGAGCCCTGTAGGAGCCAAGGGCAAAGAGGTAGTGGGAAGTGATGCTCTCCGCCTCGCCGGTCTTGGACACCATGAACAGCTGAGGCAGGATCGCCACTGCCTCCAGGTATATGCTGAACGTCCACATCACCTGCATGGGCAACAACCTTCAGCATCACCACTGCAACCAATACCCCTGGTATATCAGCACATCCACAACCAAATGAACTACAAGTAAACTCACCCTTGCTGCAGTTTGTAGGGATCACTTTGTCAACAGGTCTCAAGCTTTTATTAGGGATATTCTGATGGAACTTACATTAGACCTGATTGAGAAATAATTAAGTGATTAAAGTGCAGATTAATTAACACCCACACGTAACCTAGATTCAGTGAGGAAATATTAGAGTCCAGCACTAAGCTCGTTCTCCTGTATCTTGTGACCACAATGGTTTAAAATTTTGTATTGATTTTACTTGTTTAACCCAATTGCTCCTATGCTATCATAGCATAAATTTTGACTTAAGATGGATGTTTAGAGAAATCATTGAGTGCAACTAGTAGATTTCTAGAACACATGTACATTTTAATTATTCACCATAGTTTATTAAACTACCTTTTGTTGGAAAGAAGATTCAGATATCAGGTTAACAACAACAGCTATGAGGTGGAAGAATTGGCATAAGATCACCTGGTAAACAACACTGGTAAGGCAAACATACATTTTTTACTGAGATGGGTACGTGTCTTGGAAATCTAAGTTTCATCAAGAATAAAACCACAAAAAATGGAATAAAATTCATTTTTTCTAAAAAAAGGGGCATTCAGACTAGCGCTAGTTTTGACACATCATTTTCAATAAATGCTCTGAAAGTGAGATCAACAATACGTTAAAATTGACATATCAATAATTGCTATTTATACAGCCTATATAATGTACAATTGGCAGGCACTTTGATCACAATTAAGACCGGGTTTCTGCTTAAAAATGTACTATGATTCTGAAATCCGGAAATCGCTACCACACGTTGAATCCAAAATTGAAAAATCATCTACAGAGAAAATATGGTTGGTGCTTTCACAGTACATTTTTTATTGGCATGGGATAATATTTCTACACAAACTTTCCATTCCACAATTCTCTGTGGTGGCAGTGGTAGTAAAGAAATTTCAATTGATAAATGCCAATGACATAACATGAATGAAGTGCTTGGCAAAATCTAACAGACTCAATTAATACTAAGTTAGAAACAGGAGTATAGTAAATTATTTTAAATATTATAATTTATTAACACTTCAGTATGTTTGGCCCACAAGGCTATCATCACTGACTGATAAACAAAAATAGAACTTATTTTTCATCGTAGTTGTCTCAATGCTCATACTTATGGTATGAGCATTGGTATAAGTATTTACTAGCATTGTCTAATGCTCGTAAATATTTCCCACAAAAGAATCACATAAGGCGGACCTCAATGACAGAGAACTCATGGTTGATGATGAGGGCCAGGCCTGCGGCAGGTAGCACGAGGAACTCAAGTCGGAAGGTGTCGTGGTTGTGGTCGTAAGTGGCCTTGAACTTCACGTACATGAGGTAAAGCGTGGCAAACGAGGCTGCCAGGTACACCACCTGCAGCATAAGACACAATCATTACTGCTGCGACCAGTTCAGGCAAGGTGATCAAGTATATACAGACAATCATAACAGCAGCTACCAGTTCAGGGAAAGTTGACAGATATACCACCTGCATCAAATACAATCATTACACAGCTAACAGTTTGCTGATGGCATCTTGAGTTCACAATTTTTGATTAGTATTGAAGTACACAATAAGTACTTAAAAAATAAGTTCAAAGACTTTAAATACTTAAATAAAATAACTCCAATTGTAACATGCCAGGAGAGTTCAAATCCTCCTCATTGCTATCACAGTACATGCATAAAAATAAACATTTTCTCACAAAGCAAATCATTTGACACTATTTTTTTAACATAGCAAAAGCAAGCTGAATGGCATGGGACACCAACTTTTTTCCAAATTGAGAGGAGGAGAAAAATGCAAGTTTCTTATTGTGTCCTATGCAAAATACAAGACACTTGTTTCATTTCAAACCCAGTGATTTAAGTTATGGTCTCCACAGCATACATCCCAACTGAACTTGACAGGTACAAAATCGTATTCATGGATTAAGCATAAGGTTTTCTAAAAGTAACTGATCAATTAAGACCATTGTTTTTGTCTATATTTAAAAATAAGTCATTCATCTAAAAACAAGTCCCAGCTATGCACTGGAAATTTGAGTACAAGTCTACTGCACAAAAAAGATAAGTTTAACATTATTATTTACCTAGTTCTGTAGCTCCTTAGCTCACCTTCATAACAGAGTTGTACGCAGACACAAAGTTGGTGAAGAGGTCAAGATAGCGGGCCATGAAGGTGATGGCAAAGAGGATTTGCGACTTGCCAGAAATTCCTGAAATGTGAATAATGAGGAACACAACATTAGTATATATTAAACCACAGTTCAACTAAATCATTTACATGTATCTACATATTAGTTGAATATTTTTCCTGTCTTTTGTGGAATAATTTTGTGGAACTCAAACAATTTAAAAAACAGTTTTGAATTATGAAGCCTGAAATAGCAGATGGAAGATGATCCTCAAATAGAAAGTTATGGAATAAGTGCAAAAATGAAATAATTGATATTTTAACAAGTTTGGATCAACTCTGTCACATTCATTTAAAGTGTCTTGCATCAGTTAACATTGAATGCTGTCATTTCTGAAAGAAATTAAAAAATCACTTGTATTGTTCTAATATTCTAAATACTGAGATGAAAAGATCACATCCTACTGAGTTTCATAAATGATAATATAAAGGAAATTACAATAAAATCTCATTCAAGACAAAAACAATTCAGTTGTTATACGGTTAATAAAGAAAGGATTAAAGCCATACAGGTCAATTGTACACAGAAGAGTTTATATCTACCCATACAGAATTCTTCCATGAATGTTTTGAAAAATTAAGGCCTCAAAATAAGTGAACTTTAAATTGGGAGATGCCAAACATAATTACAGTTTTTAAATTGGGAGATGCCAAACATAATTACAGTTTTAGCGTTCATGTTGAAATGGCTAAAGCAAGTCATACAATTGTAAGCAAAGCTCTGTAAGTGATGCAATAGCAGCTCATGCCAAATCTTTTACATGATCCAGGAATTAAATGATGGTAGTATAAAATAAATTTTCTGCTTCATAACAGTTGAATATCAATATTACATTATTATCAAGTTCTTGTTTTAAAACACTGTCATTTCAAGTTTCAAAAAGTTGTAGATAAAATTTTTGAAGTTTAAATTGGAATCCTTGAAGCAAATTTATGGGACACGTAAGAATGCAATATAGCATACTTATCATATTCATTGCAGTATGACCCACAAGTAAGTTGTGCTCAAGTTTTTCCAGCTGCAAAACAACCAATAGATAGGTTTGAAAAATTTTTAACAACTCTTTAAATCAATGGTATTCATTTGACCCAGTTAACGTTTGTTATTTATAAAATTTTCAGCAACTTTTGATTTAAATTTGAGTTGGATATTTAATGCCAGTTTAAGAGGGAGGGCTATCCAAAATCAAGAAAATGGCAGTAACGTTTGTTGCGTGGGATTCAGATCTATGAAAATTGGCCAACGTTTGTTTTTTTGGAAGTAAATAGAGGGTCGTCTCTATAACTTTTCCCCACGTTTTACATAATTTTGAAGACAATGGGCAAAAGGGTGCCGGCACACCAAAAGACTGGAAGCGAGCAAGCAAACGAGAGAGAAAGATGTCAGGCAAAATCTATCGCACACCAAAAGATAGCCAGTTGGCTTCTAAATGTCATGGAGAGAGGTCTATAACAAAAAAAATCGGTACAAGCATGTGTTTGTAACGTTGAATTCCATTCCTAGTTCATCCTATTGCTTTAAAACATGTTATCTGTCACTGTGCAATGACTTTTTCGAGTTCAAAAGGCACAGTTCAGTATTAACTTTGGATATAAAGAGTTCAGTCTATGCTGGAAGAATTGAGCAGCACACCTCCCTCGTCAACATCTCACTGCACACTGCCAGACGCACGGTCTACCATGGCCAGAGGTTACCCGCTGCACCTTTCAAGCGTGAAACCATCTTGAAGTCGCATTCTAGCTTCAGCCAATCTTCAGTCTTTCTCCCTTGCTTGCTTGCAGTGTGTGGACTTGCATAGGAATCCATGTTTATCAATTCAAGCTCGCTAGCTTGCTCGCTTCAAATCTTTTGGTGTGCCGGCACCCAAAGGGGGGGGAAGTGCACAGTTTTCAAGAGACGTTTTCTCAAAAAGTACTCATTATAGAGCAATGATTTAGGTGTCATTGAATACACAAAGAGTTACTGCAGGATGAGTTGAAGGATTAATTTGATATTCATGATTATTTTTTAATTTTATAAAATAATTT
Organism: Platorchestia sp. MABIK; assembly: GCA_014220935.1. Classification (NCBI taxonomy): domain Eukaryota; kingdom Metazoa; phylum Arthropoda; class Malacostraca; order Amphipoda; family Talitridae; genus Platorchestia; species Platorchestia sp. MABIK. The sequence goes on from JACJUY010011423.1 coordinate 16,790, forward strand.
ATTTAAAGAATTACAAATTGTAAGATATTAATTAACTTTTGAAAAATGTCTGTAACGTTCTAATGATACCTAAATTTATGAAAATTGGCATATGTATGTATTCTGGAATGAAAAAGGGGCCGTTCTATAAAAATTTCCCTATTTTTGTCATAATTACATAGATAATGTGGAGAAATAAAGAATTAAATTTTTTTTAAATCCATTTTCTCTGTGAGTTTTGTTTTAGAGCAATTATTCAGATATCATTGAATGTGAAAAGAGCTGCTCTATCTACTAACATATTTTTCTGTATTTACAATGCTTACTTGTTACAGTAAAAAATCTACCCAAAAAAATGACTTTCAACCTTATTTTGGAAGTTTCATTAAACTAAACTATTGCAAAATTCAAAATAATCCTCCAACTTGTCATGCATAGCTCTTCAAGTATTCAATGACACTTATATCATTGCTCTACGATAAATGCTTACCGAAAAGACATCTCTTGAAAAGTACTCATTTTATCTCCATTTTCTCCTATTAGCTCTATAATTACAGCAAAAATGGGAAAAACTCTTAGAGACGACCCCTATTTATTTTTAAAAATACATATGTACTCTAATTTTTAGACATCCATGTTCCATAGGAAGTACGGTACAGCCATTTATTGATTCAGCCAATTTTTGCGTCCCTCTTAATCCATCACAGTTTATGTGTTAATTCAAAGAACTGAAGAAGCTCTGCATGAATACAAGAAAAAAAATATAGGCTGAAAGTGATAACTTACAGAAAAAATTATATATGAACAACATAACTTTAACAGTGCAAAAGCACTGGATTTTAAAAATGACAATGTACATTTCTCAAGACATTAATTACATTCTTTACCTTTAGGCCTATCTATTGAAAATATATTAATCTATGCCCAAAAAGTATATGATATAGAGATGAAAATGCACCACACTCCACTATAATATTTATATATTATAAATTTTCTTTTCAATTAAAAACATTTTTCTAGAAAACTTCAAATGTACAGATAGCATGGGTATTTTTTACATTAGATATCAACAATTTCAAGTATTCAATTGCCTAATTTTAGGAATATTTTTAATAAAAGCTCAACTAATAAATTGCAACCTTTACAAAATTGATTATTAGGCCTTTTCGTTGCATAGTAAAACTGTCTCATATTTTTTGTCTGTAAAGATGCACAAATATTTTATAACTTCAATACATTGACCATGGAATGGAATGATCTGAAGCAAATAAGGACCATCAACATTTCATTTAGCTTGACTGCGATAAAGCTCCATGAAATTTATTACCGGGTTAGGCTATGGTAAACTCAACAAAATTTGGCCAATAAATCATGCAAGAATATTACCTGCACAAGACCGAGTCGTCCATATTTTCAATAGGAGAATAATAATCGCTAATAAATGCGCTAAATCGCCACCAAGTCTGAAAACATTCATGTTGATCGTTAACTTTGCGGTGTCTTGCACACAACAACACTGGCCCCAACTACCGTCCAATGACGTGGCTCACAGGCGTATAGTGACAAGTGCCTGAAACAATCAGAGGCTTCGGATTTTTATTCAAAATAAAAACATGTTCATTTCATGGAAAAATACTTGAATGGAAAATTTAAAAATATTATTTTATTGAAAATAAACAAAATAAATTAAGATTTTTTAAAAATTTTCTCACAAAAGGACGAAACAAAGTAAAGTTGAAGTCGGAATGAAGAGTTCAAACAAAATTATTGAGAATAAGACTAGAAACGAAAAGAAACAGGTGTTCACACCTGGCACGTCATGAATTATATTTTTTAACAAATTGTGTGACCACTAACTGCCCATCGAGGTACCCTTTTTTTTATTTGAGCTTACGTGTTTTTTGAGACTGCTACCATTTAAATGATTGTATCTGCAATCATAATCTGCAAAAAGAAGAAAGAAAACAGCTTATTACCAATAAAGTTAATAGTCATACTTTCCTGATAGTTCTCTTAGAAAACGAGCGAGCATGGAGTGAATGGCTTAAAAACCGCTCACCGTCAAATGTTTCTCAGAACAGTGCTGAAGACAGTTGAATGTTTTTCTATTGATTCCAGTTACATCTCTGCAGAGGGAGAAAAGATCCTCAATTGTTATACCTGAGCGAACATCTCTAAAAAACATTTATTGAGTGCTTCATCATTACATTCGAATTTTACTTTTTTTTTTCTTAACTGAACACGTTCACTGCGTATTCGTACGCACGTGTACCACTTGCTAAATTGCTCATAGACGAACCAGTAACAATGACTCTCGTTTCACCGATTCAACTACCTTTATTGTAATTAGTCAATGGCACACAAGTTAAAATTTTATCGTGAAATCATGTTTTCCTCTTTGTTAGAAGCGATGGGAATATAATCAAGCGGTAAAGATGGCTTTTCAATTCTACTTCCTCCACCTTAGCCAAACCAACCGTAGAGGAGTTAAGGTGGCGACCTTCATTATTTTCAATACTCAGAGCTGAAACACTGCGTCGCAAAATCATTGTTGAATATTGTTATTACGGTTACCAGTTACTGCTTCCAGCTACTGATCTAGATGCTCATCTAGTTTTGCCATAGCTCGTTTAGCAAGTCTACGAGGTCAGTGGTATAGTTTCTTTCCCGTTATTATGAGCTGTGGTAAGTCCTGTGGTAGCTTTAACCTTTGGTAATTTTCCTTGACATTCATATTTCACATCGCTTTTGATTTTCGAAAATTTTTTTTTTCCTCGCTCTATCCATCCATCTTAAGGAGATTAGTGACAGTTCAAAGAATTGATGAGTTCCTCCTATTAAATCCTATTACTATTTTCCCATCGCCAGAGTACCGTTTGAGGTTTGAATAGCTTTTGTAAAGTTTAAGTTCAAGCATCACCAACAACAGGCAAAATTTTCAAGCGTCAGTTTGCCGAGGTCACTACGCTGATAGATGGTGTAACTATTTGATCTAACGAAAAACAGACATAAGAATAAGAACTCAAACGAAGACACTCATGTTGGAGATCGGTTGCACGGTAGGCAGTCTCTAACGTAAGAGAGCAAAAGAGAAATAGCGAATGAGAAAGAAAAAAAGAAAACTAGTTTATTTTTTAATAAAGTTTACCCATAAAATATTTATAACTTTGGTTTTAAAATATCATAACATCAATCCTTAGTTGTTCTTACACATGGGTGACGTAATACCTATGGCACATGTCGAAACAAAAATGATTGAGAGAAAACACAAAAAAGGTGCTTTCAGTGCTTCCACTTGGGGAGGCATCAGAGCTGCTCTCCCCATATATATATATGGGTGCGATGTATCAAAAGCCTGCTATGTGAACACTAACACTTGCACTTCACGTGATGAAATAGTGGTGTTAGTCAAAATTATCGAAGTATCGGCCTTTCCACATAAAAAGAAAAAAATTGTCAAATGTGCTTCCGGAAAGAAATACGGTTTTTTATTCAATCGTATCCAAATATTTGAGATATACACATACATTGATTTTAACAAGTTGCTTGCG
>JACJUY010011424.1:0-25486 GCA_014220935.1 Platorchestia sp. MABIK
CTCATTACCGAGAATCCGGTCTCCTTGTTAATGTAAATTAATGAGGGGTAGGACCGCACATATCTCGTGACATAGGTATGTATGTGTATATATTTTCATGTACATCTGCACATATGTGTGTACTACGCTGACAACTGGCATTTTAACTAAAGAGACCGGTCCTTTTTTTCTGTTCCCTCTCAACTTTTAACAATACCTAACTCGTCATCTCTTTATTTTTGCAAAGCACACATGTAAAAAAAAAGACTCTAAATATGTTGCGTGATCATCCATTTGTACTTAAATAAAAGGCTTATCTAATGAGCGTTATGTTAAAAAAATTTAAATTAGACACACAAAACTTGTAATTTTTGTGGTCCTTATGCTTATACTTATATTTTTTTCATGTTTCTTTGAAATGATATTTTTAAACATCTGCCGAAACAAGCAATTCGAATATTACTTCCTGGCGTCAAGAATGTCAAAGTTTTATGTCATGTTCATGTAAACTGTCAAAAGTATTTTCACCCCACAATGAAAATGCATCGTACATGAAATTGTGTTGTCTCTCATAATTATAATTACGTGTATCATCAAATGTAGATTAAGCAACATTAGGAGTACATTACCCTCAATCATTTCTTTTCGACTAGTGACATGGGTATTACAATACTCATGTGTGTGTATCATCTAAGTGTATTAACTTTATTATATTTTAAAAACCAATGATTGTACTTTTGTACCATCTCTATCGGAAATAAACTGTTTATCTTTTTTCTCTTTTTTTTCAGTGACAAGTTTTGAGGCATAATTACCGCAGATGTAAATAAATTCTGAAAGCCTATTGAGTAACCTGCAATCAGATGGCCAGAATGGTCTCTAAGTATGAACAAAACACAATGCAATATATTGGAATTAAAAAATAAAAAATTCAAATCTCTCTATTGAGGTAGGGAGGGACAAAATTAAGCCAATAGAAAATGGGAAAAATTTAGGCATTTAGTTCGATCAAAATGTACGTCCTTCAAATCTCAGATTGAGGAAACTTCCAACAAAATTAACGGAACTTTAATCTTTTTTCACCGAATGAAAAGTATGTTTAACATTGCGTATTGACTGTTGCAGCTCAGTATGAGTAGACATACATACCTCAATATATCCAAAGAGAGTTACAAAAATGTGTGAATTTCGCTGTTAAGATGGTTTACGGAAGTATATTCAAGAAGAGCCATTGTGCCATCGCTCTCCTAAATAAACTTGGCTGAACTGATATTTAATAAAGATTTCTCACTCGTAACACCCAATACGTATTTTCCTCCTGATTTCTCCCTCAGGGAAATGTAGATATTGTGCAATACCATCTCCCAACTGTAACCAACCAGAAGCCGAATTGGAGAAATAATGTCTTAAGGGACCCATTCACGACACATGCCGCCAACTCCAACTCACTGCGCAAACCCCAACTCATGCCAATTTGCGTCTTGAGTGGGTGTGCTCATGATCCAACTCAAGCCCAATATCTAGGGATGCGTTGGAGATGAAGCTGATCAGATCCCTTGTACAAATACTCAAGTTGGCTGTTGCAACAATTTCATATGTTGATCAAGTAAGGACCTGCGTGTTAAGCCATTTTACAAAGCAATGTAATTCATCTGTAATGCAATGTAATTCATCATCAGCAATGTATCACCTTAATTAGACATCAACTGTTTTCTTCTTATTCGTGTTGTATAGTGCTTTTCTTAGCCTCTTGAGTTAATTTCTTGCTTCTCACGCTCCTGAGTAAATTATGACATCATTATTTTAGGAAATGATTTTTATGAATTACTCCAATTGTAAATGAACTAAAAAATAAAACTGTTTTCGTACAATTGGTACCAGTATGCAAGTCTACTCCATCAGCCTACCAAAATAAGCATGCAAATACGGACTCAAATGTCCAAGTGTTCATTTCAATGTTTCATTCGTGTCGTTAAATGTTATGTTAGCCGCGTGTGACAATCTTCTGTTTCAGGCGCTCAGGAGTAGATTATTTACGGTAGTCCTTTTCTCGAACCGTTCCATTTGTGTGTCAAAATTTTTGAGCGGCATTATGCAACAATTCTTTTCATGTTTCTGAGTCCGGTGAACTCTTTTGTGCGAGCGTTATGTACAGTATTTAGGAACTGTCATCAATTTGGGGTGTCGTAAAATATTTTCTCCAAGGTTGTTATTTGGTATACTATAATTGATCCGTAAGCTCGAAAAGATAGTTCCGAATGTCGACCTCTCAGTCTTATCGTAGATGCAGAATCATTTTAAACACCCATTAAACTCTCAACAATAATCCCTGATATCGTAAGGTTCGAAGCTTGTATATCAATAGTCAATGTAAGTGCCCACTAACATGAGCGTTTTTCTTCATTGCGTCCTCGGCATGATGTTGTTTTTTGTTCTTTTCTTGTTACTTGTATTTGCATGCATTATAAAACTGGCAGAAACCTAACAAAGGGAAGGTACTTTTTTACGTTTTAATCTCAGTCATTTGTTAGACGGTTGAAATGGGTATTACGATCCCACTTATGCTTACCAGCTAAAGAGCTTCATGTTAAGACACTTTGAAAAACAAATATATTTTTTTTGTCTCGTCCTAATTGGAAATTAACTGTTTTTCTTTTGCTTATTTCTGTTCAATTGAACACACTCATCGCCTTGAGGGTGAACTCGGTCGAGAGCGCGCGCTCGAGCCTAGTACATTTTTGAAGGCTTTGCCAGCATGACAAACGGCGCACAGAAATACCTTTTGCCGAAAAATTCAAGGCATGCCGTCAGAGCAAGAGATGGCGACTTGTCTGCTGATTGCTCAGTCTGGCTAGCGTTTCCAAATAATGACATGAAATTCTCTGGTCCGTTTTTTAATCAGAAAGCTAACAGTCGTTACCCAGAAAAGAGTAACGGAACAATCTTTCCGTGTTTGGCTAGACGAGCAGTTCACATTGAGCTATCTTCAGGTGTGAGCAATGATTTTGGGAATCTGAGTTTTTCTATTTTCTCGTTAAACTTAAGTGTAGCCTTTCGTAGTTTTTAATTGGTTGCTTTCGGAAAACATTAAAAGGATAAATAATAACATGAATTGCCTACAAACAATTTTTAATAACATGTAAAACTAAAAGTAATTATTCTCAATATTTGCAATGTTGACCACGCTCCTTCAAAACTGTTTTGATGCGCTTTGGCATACTGTTCCATAATTTTTCAATGATATTATGATCAGAGGATCTCCACTCTTCTTCAATTAAGGCTCAAAGTTGCGCTAAACGTGGCTTCTTCTTGTTCACTCGACTTGTGATGATCGACCATAAATTTTCGATCATATTCAGATCAGCTGAATTTCCAGGACAAGGACCCGAAATCTTCATTCCAATGTCATCAAGGAACTTTTTAACCACTCTTGCATTATGATAGGGAGCGTCATCGTGTTGGTAAACCAACTCGTTGTCGGGAAACTGACGTTGGAAGGAAATTATCTTTTTAGACTTTCAGGCACCAGGCCGAATTCATTGCTGTGTTTTTGGGTAAAATCGTCAGTGCTCCAGTTCCCTTACCTGAAAAGCAGCCTCAGACGTGAAAAGTGGCAGGATGCTTGACCGTTGAAACGACGCACTCCTTGTTAAATCTCTCGCCTTTTCTTCGTCGCACGAGGCTTTTCCCGAAGGTGGCAAAAAGGGGGAACGGAGATTCATCGGAGAAAATGTCTTTGCCCCATTGTTCAGCAGTCCATTGCAGATACTTCCTGCAAAAATTGAGCCTGTCTTAGAAATTCTTCGCCGTCAAAAGAGGTTTCTTCGAAGATCTCATTCAAGCAAGTCCGTTGTCGAAGAGTCGACATCGAACAGTTCGCGCTGTGGCATGGACGCCATCCATCTCCCAATCTAGCGCAAGCTCTAAATTTCTGGCAGTCCTTTCTCGTAACGAGTATCGCACTAAAGCCCTATCTTGATGAACAGACGACAATCTCTTCCTGCCAGGGGCTGTCTTCGCCATTATGGATTTTGTCTCGTTAAATTGTTTTATCAATCTGTAGACAGTTGACGATGATAGTCGTGCTCGTCATAGCCGTGTGGTTACAGGACCCACCGTTCCGTGAAGGCGTCGAGGGTTTGAATTCCGGCGCTATCTGGCGACTTTCGCCGTTTGGTATAGGGGAAATATTCAAAGCACAATACCCCACTCTACTTATGTGTCTGAAATGGGTACCGGCATGACCGGGGGTGACCGTTATGGTGTCCTGGTGGTAGTTATAGGGCATTTGAAAAACCAACGGACAAGGTGATATGTATCAGGCTTGAATTGGAAATATAGCATCCTTAGATGTCGATGTTCGTTTGTTTGTTTTGTTTTGATACACATTGCTTAGTAGCACTTTCTTTTTTAATAGACCACTATGATGGAGAAGAATGATGGTTTTCCAAATTTCTTCCGAAATCACCATGATTTTCAATCTTGTAAAGAAGACATTTTTGAAAATATAAAAAACACATAATTCAACAAAATATTGGAAAATAAAATGCTACTCACCTTGATTTTTTCATCAGTTCCAATGCCTGTATCAGCTTGTGAACCAGGACAAATTGATTTTCCGTATTTTAGGAAAAACAAAATTGGTAAATTTTCAAGAAAATCCACGTAATTTTGTTCTTTAACATCCCTTCCAAGTAATTTTGCTGCATTATAGGACTGTTAACGATTAGGCATAAGCAAATTCTGAAATAAAGCCAGGAAGCAAAAAAATTCCCACCATCATTGGCCTCACCTGTATACTGCCAGACACAGATTCATTTGTCGAGGCTCTAAAAGGAAAGAGCTCTGTTAGAGGGGACCAGTAAAGATGACTGTCTTTTTTTGCGAAATGAGGCTAGAAGCAGGATGTAAGGAAATTAAGGATTTTATTAGGTATTAGAACGATGCTCAAATTGACTGCTTCCATAAATTTAAAGACATGCAGTGGACTTCTAATCCAGCAACAGCATCCTATCAATGCAGTGTGTACGAACTAAAATTACGGATTATTTGCAAACTTTTTAACTTTCTGTTGTCAGTGTATCCAAACAAGCTTGTAAGGTCTAAATTCTTAACAACTCTATAGGTCGGAGTAGAAGAGAACTTAAGCAATCGCTCACAAAGTGCAATAGTGATTCCAGTGACTTGCAAGCTCTAATGCTAAACCATTTGGTGAGACTGCTGACTAAAACTTCGGTTGTCATAGCTGACAAGTACGATGTCTACGTGACCAGTTGATGGAGGCAGATCCAATACGATGTGGGGGTATTCTGGGCGTCGATGCACAACACATTTTTTGCCTCATCTAATCTGAAGACACAAAATGGGCAACACATCGACTTGCGCTTGTTGTAGCATGTCTTGTTTAGCTGACCAGAAATTACCATGGATCCTTGACTATGTTGGAAAAATAGTTTGTATAAAGCCTGATGATCACTGTTAAGGGCGGAGCCTACATATTACAGTTTGTAAGCTATTGAAGGAAATGATTTGAACTCGATAATGAAACATGTAAGCATCTTATTACAAAGTTAATCATTCTTAAAGTTGTTAATTATCAATAACTTTAGATAAGTTCCGCCTAGAGGTTGAACATGTTTTTATCAATTTTTGTTCTAACGGGTGTTTATTTTAGAGTGATAGAACTTACCATGCGTACTGAGCTTAACTGTTTTTGACTAATTGGCAACCGGCAACTCCACCACGTTCAGTATGCTATGCCATTGTGACACGGTGGCCATTGTGTTAGTTACTCTTGAGACAGCAACACGGCAAGACTCACGCCTAAACAGCGTCTACAAATTGTGCAGCTTTATTAGGCAAATTATAATGATAAAATTAATTAGAAATTATGCTACCGTTCAAGGATAAACAACTTTTTGGTCCCTCAACCGCAAGGTATTGATATTACAGATAAATGGTTACAGCAAGACGGAGCCACTTGCCACACAGCGGGAAAAACCACTGAATTACTGCGGGAGACATTTGGTGGCAGAATCATCTACAGAAATGGACCTGTGAAGGTGGCAGAATCATCTCCAGAAATGTACCTGTGAATTGGCCGCCCCGTTTGTGCGATTTGACTCCCTTAGATTATTTTCTTTGGGGATATGCTAAATCCAAGGTCTACGCTGACAAACCAGAGACAATTCAACAGCTTGAGAACAATATTCGACGAGTTATTGGAGAAATCCAGCCTGATTTACTAAGGAGAGTCTGTGAAAATTGGATTTCAAGATTGCGGTACATTCGCGCGAGCCGAGGAGGCCATATGCCGGAAATCACATTTATATACGAGTATTAAATGCCATAATGTAATCTTTGTAGTGGTATCAAATACATGGGTATTCAATCTTATTTTCAGTATTTTTTCTCACCTTGAAATTCTATCACTCTAAAAAAACACCCTTTAGTTCTCGCTAATCGTGAAAATTTGTAACCATCTGATATTCGCTGGCTATGACCAAACCATTACCAGCCGTCGGCAAGTGTCGAGATGTGCATTTTCACAATTGATTCTATGAAAGCGGCTAGAGTGCGCTAAAATATTGAGGAAAATAATTTTATTTATATTTTAAGTGATCCTCGATTCCAAAATAACTGAAACCTACAAAATTTCAAAATTGAAATTAAGATGGAAATTTTGACTGGAATCTTACCGGAGATTAAATGTGTCGAACGGTTCCTTTCTTAATGAACATTATTTTTTAATTTTTAGTAGCTGAAACTTTTTCATGAATTTTCAAGTGGTTTTACTAAACCTAATAGAGTAACCACGAAATGTCTACCTTGCCCTTATAAATTACGTGCAACCTCCAAAACCCTGAATGCTCAATTAATCGAAGCGTGAACTCAAATTTTAAGCCTTTTGTTTTCTGGAGCGCGTGCAAAATTATGAATGGTGGAAATTTTAAAGTATAATTATGACAGTGATCAACTTTGGATTATGCTTGATTATCCTGAACAGTTCTTTGGATATTGTTCAAAATTAAAAATATGCGTATTTAGAAAACTAATCCATAGAGAAGACTTCATAGAACATCATGTTCGAAATAACAAACCAGGAAAATAAACCGAGGGAAAGAAAATAAAATCCGAGAATAAAAATTAAATAATCATATATTTGTTAGTTACCAGAATTTGCGAACGCCAATACAAACCGAGAATTACTGGTAATTTCGGACTTAATTAACCAAATTTCGAACCCTTGTTGCAACTTGCTTCTCTAGTATCCGAAGGTCTTCGTCTATGTTAAGAAGATCAAATTTACCAACAAGACAGTTCACTACGCTCTCACACAACGGAAATTTTTTAGGTTAACAACATGTATCTTTTGAACCATGCGCGTATTCGTAAACACGTATTCGTATTTGATACAAATCGAAATTCTTTACGATTGGGAGCAAACGGCATTTATGAAAAATAGTCGCATTTTCAAGTTGTGCATGCTTTTGGTAATGTAGTATTCCTGTCTTGACGGAATATCTCAGTACAGCCGTAGAAACTCCTTTTGACCTCATTGAAAGATGCAAAATTTGTGTATAAACAAAGTATCAAATATTATTTACTTCCAAATGCATTTTATTCTCCATTCCTAGATTTAATATTCATATACGTAGATTGACATTGTCTTATTTTTTCTGGTCAAAATATGATTCCAATTTTTGAAGTAACTCAGTAATTGGAATGATCTTTGCTTATAGTGGTCATTCTAATAAACTGTGAATCTACCACGAAATGTCTTCTACAAACTACGAAGCAAATAATTGTTATTTGTCTTTTTCGCAATAAATTTATTCACAAATTTAATTTATAAATTTATTTACAATGTATATTTTATGTTATAAAATTCAACACGCTTATGACACGAGAAAACGAAAAGATGCTGAAAAGGAACACCGTGAAGGATACAGCCTTCAACATTACACGCACTTAGCAATTGTCCAGTGAAGACAAATATTATTGTAAGTATGAGTGAAAAGAGTGCTTTCCAACTATCAGAAAATTTTCATTTATACATGCATAAAAGTATGTTCACACTCGTAACTACCAGATGCTGATTATACTTAATTGACCCTTCTGATCATACTTTAGCACAATCAAAATTTAGCATATTTGTTCACTTTTCCTGATTCTTACGACATCCGTAAACTACCCGACTTAATATCATGAGTTAATAAAATCGTTACATATGATTTTTAAGTATGAGAATGTCCAAACAGTATTTCACATACACGGGAAAGAATGGGAATTGAACTCAAAGCAGAGAAATAAATGTACAAATTGAAGATAATAACCTAGAACTATAAATCCTCTGGCTGATAAAACTAATGAAATAACGTAAATGACTAGCGACTCGAGTGACTAGTGATTCTTTCTCGGATAATACTTTTTAAACCAAATCTAATTATTTCCTCAGGTAATATATAAAGGTAAAATAAAAACAGGCTCTTTAATCTATACAAATCCTTGGAATAAAAACGTCCCATTAGAAGAAAAAGGGTTAAGTTTGGAGTTGTGTTGACGAGGTCAAGGTTATCATTCTGACCAGACTGCTCCAGGACATAAATTTGCAAAGAATTCGCATTTAAAAAACTGATGAGATGTATTATGTTATACCATTATACCACAGACGCGAATTAAAGCCGAAACAATACTGACTGGCCTGAAATCATGGTACGACCGACACGGTCTCAAATTAAATGCTAACAAAACACAATGCATCATTTTTGGATCCAAGGATGCAATTAAAAAAACTTCAGATTTTACTCTCGCAATTGGAAATGATAAAATTAAGGCATCAGAAAACGTTAAAAATCTCGGTATCTGGTTCGATAGAAACATGTCTTTCAAATCTCACATTGAGAATACTTGCAACAAAATTTACGGAACTTTGATGTTTTTTCATCGTATAAAGAGTATGCTAGACGAAAAATCCCGATTATTAGCCATTCAATCCCTGGTGTTATCGCGCATTGACTACTGCAGCCTAGTATGGGGAGACTTACCTCAATGCCTTCAAAGGGATTTACAAAAATGCATAAACTTCGCAGCCAAGGTGGTATGCAACGGAAATGTCAAAAGAAGTGATCACGTAACTCCTCTCCTTAATAAACTCGGTTGGATTCCTATTCAAGAAAGGCTCCTCATGCAGAGGGCCCAATACGTATTCTCCTCGTTGTACCTTCCTCAGAGCAATGCTGAGATAGTGCGTTTCCATCCACCCACTGTAACCAACCAAAAGCCGAACAGAAACAACAATGTCTTAGTCAACTATCGTTCATCTCACAGCAAAAGGCTCTGTCAAAATCAGGCGCCTTACTGTGGAACAAACTTCCCCTGAGTATAATCCCTCAAAGACCGAGAGAATTTAAAGCCAAAATAATTCGTCATCTCACGTCTCAACGATAATTCTTCGTTACAGAACATACCGAACAGGTATTGACGAATCTCATTGGCCTAGTATCTCCATTGCTGAATACTCTCATTTGCTCATTTTTTTGATTCTAGACATCACAAATGAGCAAGGGAGATATAATATATCTCATCAGTCTAGACATGATTCTAGACATCACACAACAGTTTGGAATGTGTGCGTAGGTATTATGATTTGATCACCTATACGCTGGGATTTGCAAACATGCTTATTTGTATATGTGTGTACGAATATGGGTGTATGTGCGCATATGGGTGTGCATATGTGCACATTCACCTGTGTGTACTGAACTAGCAACTGGCATATAAACTATGAATACCAGCCTTTTTTCTCACTCTCAACTTCTAACACTACCCAACACATCATTTCATGCTATTATAGCAAAGCAATCCAAAGCTTAAATGTCTTGTACATGTAAAATGTGGCACCTACGTATGTATGTTTATCAATCGCAGACATTTTGCGCCTTTTTTCAAAGATAATGTGATTTTTTTCTAATATGAAACCCATAAGGACACTCATGTTCTTGTTTCTTATTCACATCGAAAAATTCTCTTGTTAGGCTAGTGTAGTGCAATTATCATATCATCTCTTACGCTCTAGAGTATATTATAAAAACCGAACCTAGGCCTCACATATTCTGGAAATATTTCTGTACATGGGAACCGTTGTAGGACAATCGTTTTCATGTTTCTGACTCAGATAGACTGTTTTGTGCCACCATTTCTAGTACGGAAATTTCATAAAATTCAGGCCGTTATAAAAGGTATTTTCTCGGTGTTTCTGGATTGGAATGCTAGTTTATACTGACTAGTTTACGCTGATATTTGCGCACATGCTTACTATGGTAATTTTAAGGAGGAAATTAAAAGCAAACAACAAACAACAGATATATTGAAGGTTCAAGACGACAATCGTTGTTCAATGTAGTCGGTTACCATTTAGAGACCGTTTAAATTAACTTGTCCGATTAGAGGTTCGACGTATCCTGGAACGGAAAGACAAGAAACTAAGGACAAATCATCCGGAATAATCGAAGTGAACTATGTTTCAGTTATAGGCACGTTGCTTTGTTCAAGAACAGGAATCTCCCTCTGCTCACCCAAAGATAACGAAGGCTTATACATAGAATAACCAGTCGACACGCCGACGCTGGGCCTCCATTACCCGCAAGGAAAGTTACACCAAGCGCCACCGAAGGAGTAGAGATGCGCCGCGTATTCTTATCTGAGCAATGTTCAGGTTCAGTGTTACGTTTACTAGGAGACTTTAATAATAAGTATTCTTTTAATTCAAGAAAAATATAAGAATACAATCAATTTAATTGTTTCACTACAAAAGACTAATTTACGTACCTATTTGTCGCCTTCAAAAGGGACCATAAACAAGAGCCTCTATGAAGCTTTTAGAAAGAGAAAAACAGAGTAAGAATAATTCCACTCTATTACACAGAGTAGACAGTTAATTGGTTAGGAAGCATGCAAAATAAGCATGGCTTAATTTAAATTAGATAATTTAAGGACATCGCCTCCATTGAGTTTAAGTTAACTCTGCTTCCAAGCAGCCAATAGTTTTAGGTTTATGTTAAAGTTTAAATTCTGCGTAAAGCAGCCGTAAAGTTAATCTGCCACACGAGCATCAAGAGGGTCACAGCCAACGCCTCTGATTTAGGGTAGTTTTATTTAATTTACTTCAATTTAAAGTGAACGATTAAAACCGGCATTAAGCCAAACTCATGAACAAACTAAAGAGTGGAACAAAGAGGTGCAAACATGCAAAATTAGAACTCAATAGAACGAAATCACAGTCACACAAACTAAATGTTAAAGCGGAAAAGAAGAAACATAACGAAACTGAACTTAATGTGTTAATAAAGGGCTTTCAAAACCAATCTGCCACAGCCTGCGCAGGAACCTCTTATTACACCTCTAATTGCAAGCGTAAAACAATTGACTGCATTCAAGCGCACACTAAATTTTCTATTTCAACTTTGAAGGTCACGGTTTAAGAATAAAATTTTCAATATTACTTGTATATGTGTGTGCGTGTGCACGCTATGCGTGCGTAGATGGGTGAATGTGTCACTACGTAATACTTCATTTCACTTCATTATTATGAAGCATTTATAAAAAACATACATATATTTGTTGCGCGATCACCCACATATGATAAATCAGACGCTTATGACCCAATAATCTTCTCGATACAAAATTGAATTAAACATCGTTACAATATATCATGAGAAATCGTAAGCAGCAACACACACTGAAAAAGTTGTCACGAATTTCCTGTGCTCATTATCCTATATATCAGAACATCGCACAGCATTTTAAGGAACGCGTATGTATTGTGATTTCTTCGATGCATAGAAATGTATTTGTGTACGTTTACGTGTTAGGTGTATGTGTGTGCGTAGGTATGTATGTGCACGTATATGTGTATACATTTACATGTATATATGCACATGTAAATGCACTAAGCCGATAACTGGCATTTTTAGCTAGAAATAGTGGTCTCTTTCTGTTTACTCTCAGTTTTTAACATTACCGAACTCGTCATCTCTTTATTATTGTAAAGCATTCCCGTAAAAACTATACATTTTTGTGTGACAATCCATGTATTTTTAAATTAAATGCTTATCAACTAATGATCGTTATGTTAAAATGATTTAGTTAGAAATACAAAACTTGTAATCCTCGTGTTCCATATGCTTGTGTATATATTTTTTTCACGCTTTCCTTGAAATAACATTTTTGAACATCGGCCGAAACAAGCGATTCATATAGTATTTCCTGGCGTCAAGAATTGCGAAGTTTTATGTCATGTACATGTAAACTGTCAAAAGTCATGAAGTTGTGTTATCTCTTATAATTATCATTACATGTATCATCAAATGTAGTTTAAGCAAGATTAGGAGTACATTGCCCTCAATCATTTTTCGACTAGTGACATGGGTATTACAATACTCGTGTGCGTGTAACATTTAAGTGTGTTAACTTTAGGATATTTTAAAAACCCATGATGGTAATTTTGTACCATCTCTATTGGAAATAAACTGTTTTTCTTTTTTCTTTCTTTTCTATTACTCGAGGTTTGACTTTGTCTAGAAGCCCAGTTAATTCAAATGAGGAAGGTTGAGCTCACTCATATTCAACAAGTCGTCAGGGCATGAGGGGTATCAGTGGTTATGAGATCATTTCATAGGAAATCATGAACTTATCAACGATGTTTGTACTGGTTATGTTTCTATAAACACGTGCAACTTCTCATCTGTGGGGAGAGGGGGGGGAGGAGGGGCACTGTTTATTCAGTAGCTCAACTTTCTTTCTTACCGTTGTGTCAAATTGAGGCTGCAGATTTGCTTCTGAGTAAATTATTGAGCCATGCATTACCTCTCCTACTAGCACCAGGTTTATTAATGTTATGGTATACGTATCCTTCAGTGATACGTATATCATAACATTATGGTACATTCAGTGAAGGGGGCATTTTCATTTTAATCAAAAAAAATTTCACTGAAAGCAATAAGGTCATGCGACTACACAGATGCGTTTTTGGATGGTATTTTGCTCGCTGTCAACCAATTTCCTCTCGATATACGGGTAGCACTAATGTTACGGCAACAAAATTTTGAGGTTAGAAAAAAGTTAATTGCAGAGTTGTGCCATTAATTCATATTGTGTTTTGAAACTCATAATTCTTACATCTTCCATGCGAGTTTTATAATAAAAGCTCAAAGTTAGTGAATGGTGGATGAAATAGATGTCGACGGATCCACGAACTGCACAGCACCATCCCTTGCGACTCTAAACATTTGAGAATAAAAATCAATCCAGTAATGTATTAATTGAATGTAGAGTAACAACAACATAAGACGCAAATTTTCATCAGGGTGAGTTGAGCTTCTCTTAGGA
Organism: Platorchestia sp. MABIK; assembly: GCA_014220935.1. Lineage (NCBI taxonomy): Eukaryota > Metazoa > Arthropoda > Malacostraca > Amphipoda > Talitridae > Platorchestia > Platorchestia sp. MABIK. The sequence continues at coordinate 13,369 of JACJUY010011424.1, forward strand.
TCAAGTTATAAATCTACGATCCAGTGTAAAATAAGTATTACGGGGATTCACACAGCAGTGACCATACATAATGACGTACCAAGATGTGGTATGAAATAATTTTGCAATTGTTTTGGAGGATTCATCACGGTCGAGACAAGAATGTGAAAGGAATGGGGTATGAGGATCCGTGAAATTCATTAACATCTATTTTCGGGATCGAAATTTTCTATCCCTTTAAATCTGACCTGGACAACTCGGCGCTCAGATCTATGCTATCAGCTAAATTCATCATTTCTCGCCAAGAGGACTCACAGGTAGGGTTCACAATAGAGAATAGGCGCTCAAGTTTTGTGGTGTGTCTCGCACGCTTAAACGGATGATCAGGCGGTGAACTACTCGTGATATCAGAATACTTCCAAGACGAAAATCTTGGATAGGTAATAGACAGTTACTCAAGTTTGGCCAAGCAGAAAAATGGTCCTGGATACCTTTCGTTACAAGAAAACAACGCTGATGGTCTTCACGATTAATTTTGCTCTACGAGAAAACACAGTCACGAGACGTTTGTCACTTGTTAATTTGCATAAAACAGAGTACCTGGAATTGGAGGATGGCAAGCCTCCACACAAACATGTAAATGATAATGCAATTTGCACAAGTATATTGTGAACATAGCATTAACACAACAATACACCGCAATGAGCCTTCCAAACTTAAAATTATTACGCGTACTAACCAAGTTCGATGACCGATAGACTCGCAACTCCACGAACATTTTTGTTTTGGGTTCGACTGTATTCTTGCGGCAGGACATAATACGATTGAATATTTACGACACTCTACTCCCCCCCATAAGATCCTATTACATGATTACTATGCAGAGAATACGCAATTACAAATTGGTTTACCTCAGTTATAACATCTCTGGAATCTTAACATTGGCCGGCCAAGTTACTTCCCGCGATTACAAATGTTAGCTATTAAAATATGATGTTCAAGAATAACAGACTTTAAACACATCAATTACTGATTTGGTAACACGAAAGACCGACAGATCCAAAAAACAAATGAACAATGATTGCATCCTATTCACAATATTTTAAACTTCCTAATGCTACTTTTGGAAGCTCATTCTTTTCATTTTTTATTCCGACATCAGTTCTCGAAGTTGACATCAGAATGACGATTTTTTTCCGGACGATGTTTCTTTCAAAACGACGGTAGTAGAAACGAAGGCAATTAAATGAGAAACATCACGGCATGACCCTCCACCTGCAAGCAAGAATGCATTCTATTTACTATCCCTGAATTTTTTATTCCAGATTGATGTGAACCTCTATTTCATCTTTCTTTAATGCAATAATTGAGACTGCACGTTTTCATTGTGACGAAACATTTAATTCGTCTTGCTAGGTAATATAATTTTATTTCGTTTCGCTGGGTAATATATTGTTGGGCTGGGTGACGTGAACAGAGCAACGCGAAGGGACATTGGAACGTTTGGTAGATCAAGTATCTTGACCGTTGAACAGCTTGAAAGGGAAAAGTTGTCGCAGGACAGCCTTCGTTTTCATGTTTCGCAATCTCAAGAGGCTTGCTATCCATCAATGTCACCAGCCTGCTGGCTCAGGCATCCCTCGGACCCACACAAGCACACAACACAGGACACACACAAACACACACGCATACACAACACACACACGTAGGCGTGGGAACGAGCCGCGGAGGCGCGAGGTATACGAGGGTTGGCTTTAGCAATAGCCGCATCCCGTACGCCAATGAGCGCTATGGAAGGCATCAGGCGCGTGGGTGTGTCAGAGCACGCACCAATTAGATTTCGAGACGTCAGGACAAACGAGAATTCCACCAGTCAGGATTAGAAGGCTGTCTTCATAACCATGAAGATTCGAGAACTGTCTAGAAGGAACGAAGTGGAACGCATAAAAGCCGGACACAAGAAGAATCGTGAGGTCTTTTTCGTTGGGTTTCACATCAAGGATAGAGTTAGGGCACGCAAACAGAGTACGCCTGCTTCGCCGGTGTGCCTCGCACAAGAGCACCAAAACTTTAACATCTGTGCCAGGACATCGAAGTCTCACGAGTAAAAAGTCGGGAAAACAGCAGCCATCGAAGTATCACCTTGCAGCAGAAATCCGCTCGAAGTACATCAGCTTCGCGGCAACGATCATCAAGTGCAAACGTGTCAACGACTACAGCGAAAGCATTCAGTTTGTCTACGCCAGTCCCAATCTCACAGGAAACTCCAGCATGCCCCTTGGATACACGCAACTACGAAAGCTGCAGTCATACAGCATCAATCCTGCGAAAGCTACAATGATCAAGCTCCATCGGCACTCAAGAGCTGTGAACGTATTGCAGCTTAAGCAGCACCGGCGAGGCAGACAGCATGAGAGCATCAGCGGATGTCAGGTCTGATCAGCTGGACATTCGCACATTCTTCAAGCCCTAAATGGAAGCAGAGTTCGCCTAACATCAACAACACATCACAGGAGAGCTAGGGATTTATTTTTTTGGTGTTGAGAAATTGAAACAGTGATATAAGTGTAAGTTAGGTACGAATCAGCACATTGGAAAGTGCTTTTAAATGGCACGCGAATTGTGTAAAGTGTTTTTTTTGGTTCATCTTGTGGTGGAGCACACTCAGCCGAGCTGTGTTATTCGGTTATAGAGCGAGAGTTCGAGCGGCACGTGATGCGAAGGGCTCTAAAGTTTCCTGGCACCTTGTGGTGAGCAAGGATGTTACTCTGTCGTGTGGTGTACTAATTATTTCGTGATCTCATGTTATTTAGAATTTGCCTTAAATTTTGTGCAACCGTTAATCATTTGCTCACGCTTAGTAATTGATAATCTTGATTCTCGGTGAGCATTACACTCCTTATCTCTGAATACCATGTCGCATTGAATTTTCATGTCAGGAATGTCATGTGTACTTTTCATTATTGCACTCGTGCCCTTTTGATCATTTCGTTTACATTTTTGTGTACTTTTACTCGCGTGTTCTACGGTCAAGAATAAAAATATGTTTAAATCTTTCAAATTTTGTCGTTATTGTTCATGCTGATAAACTAAGGTAAACTCGTGGTGCACTATGCTAACACTGCTATTTCTAATTTCCATCTTTTCTGTCACCTCCCTTGTTCTGTTTATTTCCATCTTTGACTTCATTCTCCATTCTTTGACTGTCGAGGTTTGAATTCCTCTATCGGTAACGAGAGGCCGACAGGCCCAAGCTCGTATCGTAACATCATCATACAGAAACTTTTCAAGCTATTTTATATCATCAGGATGATGTTTATTGACAATTTCATCCAACTCGCCTCACCTACGTCAGCATTGTAGATTTTCTGTCCTTAATTGAGCTGATGTGATATTTTGGCATACCATCACGTATCTGTTAAGCAAATGTTCATTCATGTCATTTTTCTATTTTTTTGTAAAACCTATGATCAATATGCATTTATTCATCTCATTGATGGTGCTTCTGTTTACCTCTACTTATTAAAACTACTCATCTTCATTTGATCGATTTTCATCATTGACATTTTCAGTGCAACAACATTAATAAAGAACGTTAAATGATTCTCAAACGTACTACGTCTCTGCTCACGACGTAGGATATTTTTTTGCGATTGTATTCTCAAATACGCTTTTGCAAGCAGATTTTTCACTATTGTATTCACGTCCATTTGCGAACCTCCTTTCCAAAAGATATCACTTAAACTACACTCACCTCTGGGAAGGTTTTCACGTAAAATTCTAGCTCCTTACGATTAAGAAAAAAAAACAAGAGCCGTAACCTAACCTATGTGTATACTACTCCAATTTCGTCAAATTTTCTCCGCCTTCTTGTGCATATGTGATTCGGGGTCTCTCATTCCGGTTTATTTTTCTTCTTTAATTTATGTGACATTTTAATGGCCATGGCCGGTGACTAAAGTGTTGAAACATAAATACAGCGTCGACCATTGCACTCCCATTGCGCTGACTTGTGCGAAACAAGCACAATCACATAGCCTCTCTTTACTGCTATTCCAACAGTTTTCTGTGAAAGCATTCTGATTGCTTATTCAAGTGCTTTTTATTTAATAAGATTCTTATATAATCCTGTCTTTGCATATTATTGGTCATATTTTCAACCAAAAGAAAATGTTCCCGCATCTCCGCTATTATCATTTAAAATAATGTAATTAATTTCAGCTTTTAAGAACAAAAATATTCACGACTTCACTAAACTACGGAACTTACTGCTGTGGAGGCCTTAATCGCATTGCAGTCAAAGGACTATAAACAACATCGGCATCTTCGGATGATTTATTTCCAATTGATGCATGATACATATCACCTTTTACATTGGTTTTTTAAATGCCTTAGAACTAACACCAGGACGCCATGACGCTTTCCCCCGGTCAAAGACCGGTACCTATTTTAGACACCTGGGTAGAGAGGGGTATTGTGCTTAGAATTTTTCTCCTATACCCAACAGAGAAAATCGCCACCAGCGCCGAGACTCGAACCCGGGTCTCCCCGCACGGAGTCAGGTCCTATACACACACGGCTATGGCGAGCATGATTAAACCGGTATAGAATGAAAAGACTTTAAAGAAAATAAACAGATCAAGCAGGATATTAATTAATTATTGGAGGAGGCTGATAATGGACAAGAGAGTTAAGTAAAAATGCATGCTCAAAAATTCAGGCACGCTCAAAAACCTAGGCACGCTCAAAAATTCATGCACGCTGAACCTCTGAAATTGTACAAAAACTACCTTTTGATTTATTAGGTAGTTTTGAACGACAAAATTTTATATCGTCGAACCTGATTCTTTAGGTTATTCGGTGCCGGAGCACAACTCCATGAAATAGTCTACTCTCCTTCTCAGGTTCGCATGCCTTATGCATATTCTCATTTCTAACGCAAGAAATGAGATTTTTTAAACACAAATTTTCAGTAAATGTTTCATTTATGACAGTTTAATGAACTCTGGTGTAAAATTTCAAACCAGAATTACTCGGTTGTAGTAAAACCTACAAGAGGAATACATTCATTTTACGAAATTGGACTTCAGCTACTTGGTGCAGAAAAAGAGATAAAATCTGCGGCTGCCCAGACAAATAACGTTTCTGAGTACCGAGTGACGAACGCGGAGAAAATCGGTTTTGTTTCCCCTCAGTCTCTATTAATCGAAAAAAATTAATATTCCTCTCAAGATATTTACTCTGGCCCATCATAGCTTTAGAGAAACATCACCGATGTTAATTCCTGCTCTTTGAACTCAGCCAGTCACCGGTTAGATCCCACTCTAGTTGCTTTTCCGATAATGATTATATTATACTCGCAATTTGACGTACAGTATATCCTGATCCAGATCCCTATGAGAACCCTGTTTTGGGATCAGCTCTTTAATTTTTTCACTCCTTGAAGTAGGCTGAAGAAGTTCCTTTACACACATGTGAACCCTGAATAATAGCAGAATTACGCCGTTTTCAAACAGGCCAGCCGAGGGTTAACTGTAACAAATATGATATTATATGGTACATGAAAAGAAGTGACCAAAACGTTCATAATCAACGAGCGATTAAAAAAGCCGCAGAGAACAATGAACCGAGGTCCTCACGGATGTGACAATTTACTCTATCTCAGGAACTTGAAAACGAAAATGGTGGTTAACATTGAAATCATACATAATAAAATTTCACAACATATACATATAATATAATTACGAAGAATCAATTCATTCTGCAAAACTTTTCAAAAACCAGCTCCATCCTCAGTGAGTCAAATTGAACCGAATAATGTCTTTGTCTGAGCGTTCGAAATTATTAATAGCTTTTAGGCTGGACTGCAGCTTAACAATTTTTAAATTAGATAAAAAAAATATTTTTCATCATTTGAGAAACTTGCTAACTCATGCAAAACTCTACAGCGGGCTGATCGTACAAGGTTCCCCCACGATTTACGTTCTTTAACTCATCGGTATTTTTTTGGTTTGATACTCCAGAAAATTTTTTCGGCTGTATTTAAAAAACGATATATCTGTCGTGAAATAATTAAGTCGAAATGATCAAATCATACAACGTGAACCTGACGAAGGCCGAGGCTTAGTTATTTGATAAATCTGTACATATAACTACGATTCTAACTTTGATTTCTGATGTAACAAAATTTGAATTGATAACGGAATCCGATCCGGTAAGGAAACTGTCTCTCATATTGAAAACAAAATGAATTATTTAGTGCGTAAAGTAAATAATTTGCATGTTTTTTTCCAATGAACTGTACTCGAAATTGTGCACATCCATCTCATGTCCAGGAATTTTGTTTGGTTTGTCAAAAGTGCTCAAGTCTATCTTTTCTACCGGGGTTAAAGTCACATATGCCGCAGTCAGCAAGCTTATTTAGTGCGATTCTCAATTCCTCTGTTCAGTCCTGTAATCAAATATGAACACTCGGAAATTCGTCTCAGGAGATTACATAAGGAGATAACATCATTTCTCAAGATAAGGAAATTACATCATTTCAGTATCCTGATGGTTTCATTTGATGGTGAAAGTTTATTCACTAATATCCCAATGGTAAAAACAATTAGTATAATTTTAAATGTTTCTTTAACCCCCTCAAGAAACGGTAACTCATTCCAAAACACTTATTTAACGTTACTTTTTCAACTCATTGTTTATTTTTGCTGGCAAAATGTGTAAACAAATTGAAGGTCTCGATCAGCATGGGCCTGCCTCAGGGCTCAAAGTATACAAAAATTTTTACTTGTCATTGGGAGGAAAAGTGGTTTGAGGACTGTCCCAGTTAAACCCGCATTTCACCGTAGACATATTGATGATACTTTTCATTATTTAATATCGCAGTCATGCCCCAATGTTCACAGGCTATCTGAATTCAAAGCATTTTCAATAAAGTTAGTCATCAAAATTGAAAATGTCAATAATTGTCCAACATTTTTAAATTCGAAAATTACCAAAATAGGCCGTGCTGTTTATTCAGCTGCTTCTGGAACACTGTTCCAGAATGGGACTTAAACTTTTTATATTTTTTGCAACTATCGATTCAAAATTTATACAATCAAGGGTTTAAGAATCATGCACACAATGTTTGTTAATGTTTTTAGATCTTCTCGGTGAATTACTTTTCTGTAAATGTTTTTCTGTAAAAACTGATTTCCTTTTTTCACTATTATTGTTCAAATTTAAAAATTTCGACCGAAAAAATAGTCAATAATCATTAGTGTTACGAAACCAATGCAACGTCTCAATTGTGTTTTCCCGTATTTTGGCGATTTCACAGAACATGTTACGAGATTTGGAGATCCTTTTCAAACGACACTTCCTTCGTGAAACTATCAATGGTTAATTTTTTCCCTTCAAACTGGTGACTCCTAAACGAATGTTGGCATTCCTTGTCTATAAGTTTAGTTGTGTACAGTGTACATCTGGCTATGTCATCATAACAACATAGTCATTTTGTATTAGGATGGCCTAGCCCAGGAATCAGTTATAGTTGCAGAAGACCTTTATCCAACCACCTCACTCGTCTATCCGCCTTCACAGCGAACAGAGCTGAGACCGCATAGTATAGAAGATGATACTGCTATTTACGCACTGCTTCTAACGATTTGAATTTGCGTATTCGAGAATCGTTGTATAACTGAAGAAAAATTGGTCTGCAGTAGCACAAATAGTTCATTTCCTTCACAAATTTTTGTATCGATTTTTTACGCATACTTGTATTTTTTTACGACTGAACAGACTTTTTTATTTTTCTAATTTCTACAGACCGACTTACTGAGGATGGAGCTGGTTTCCGAAACGTTTTATAGAATGGACAAAAATTTTTTGTAATTATTTTATATTTAGACGCCATGAAATTTTAATAAATATGATCTCACTGTTAACCGTCTTCTTAATTTTCAAGTTCCTGATGATCGTTCGATTGATGAAAAATAATCTTCCAGGACTTAATCTTTACCGATCAGAAGAAAACACGGGAAAAATCTTTAACCAGTTACTGTAAACAGTGGCTCTCTACGTTACCTTAATCTGCCTGAAATCAGCTGAACACGATGCTGAAAATACCTAGGCGGAAATAGCTTCGTTCACGAGCGTGACGAGTCCCTTGGTAAATGAAAAAAAAGTTCACTGGTCAAAAACAATGAAGTTGCGCCAGGAAAAACAGGATGTAACTAAATATTTATAAATAACAATTAAATACTTATTGCGTTAGCTTTTTGCGCTTCAAGTGCCCAACAATATCACGATAAATTTCAAGACGGAAACTCAAAGGTATAGAAGCCCAAAGCATGTAAAATAATAGTTTACTGCGACAGTCACGGAAATGTTATCAGAAAACAGTGCTTTAAACGTCTTTTTAAATGCCACAATCATTTTTCTCCTTAACTGAGAACATAGTAAATAAAAGATATTTTTATACATTTACAGTTCGTATCAATCGTGAATGCGAATAATGAGATATGATGTAATATTTTCGTATGGTGTAACATCATTTGTCAACAATCTGTTTTTCGTGATAACGGGGCCTGTTAAATCACTAGTTAAAATATTTGAACAGTGTTAAAGGATTTATTTACCACAAGTGATACACCAGTAAATTGTTGTTCAAGACTATTACAATCGACACATTTGAGTATAGCTACTTGTGGTTCCGAATGAGTTCAGTGATTTCTAGGCATCCTATCATCAACGCTATTCTAAGGTGTACGATTATGTTTAACTAATTTATTTAACCTGGTTGCTCACTAGACTGATCAATCATTTGGCTTGCTCAAGATTTGACGTTTAATTTTACAACGAAAGTTAAGATGGGCTAGATGAGAACAGTAAATTCCCGAAAAAATTGAGATCAGACTTAAGATCTATGTTATTATTCATGGTAAATTAACTCAATCAAGATGAATCGTGTGGCAGAAAAAATTTGACTTGATTATCTTACGTGATTAATATCCCGATAGAAATTTGTATTCAAGATTCGTTCTGAAAGCTTGGTTAGTACTTTTTTCACGGATCTCACCAGGGATCGAATTCCAAGTCTTGTTGTGTATAATGTATGAGTAGTACTGCATAATTTAGTATTGCACCGTGTTTTATAATTTATGCTCACACAGACGTAGTGCATTCCTGTTATTTGAAGCATTCTCTCCGACTTGATTTTTGTTGAAAATTTCGAGAATTCGTAAACGGCCTGAAAGTAACACTGAGTGCAGTTTTATTATCTTTAAAGATAAAAACTCAAAAATGTAAAGCTAAGAACTCATTCCCAACTTCGCGATCATACCTCTGTAGAACTACGAAATTGAAATAAGTTGCTGTGCTTATGAGTATTAGGAAAATGAAAAATCCACACAACAGAACAATATATTGAACAAAATACACATGTAGAACGATCAACGATATGCTGTAAAACGATATAATGTATTTTCTCCCTTACCGCTATTTAGATGACAACTCTGCATCATCAAATAATTCTCACCATTACCTTTTTTGCGATAGAAATGAATGGGGGGAAATAACTTTTGAAATCAATAAATCTCCAGGGAATGCGAAACTGTTGGCTTAAGCAAAACAAGCGCTACCATACCTCACTTTAACGCTGCCTCCCGACCTATTTACGTCCTCGGTTGCGCTCGTGCGCCACCGCCTACCCTGCGCCCTATCCCATGCTTAGAGAAGTTTGATAAATTCAGTGGTAATTCTTCAGCTTTTTTAGTTCCACACATATTCAACACAGCAATTTTCGGACGTATGCCACTTGAACCACTCCAAAAATTGTAGACTTCATGCTATTTAGTAGAAATTCAGAAGAAATTTAGCAGTAGTTTAGTTGAAGTTTAGTAGAAATTTAGTGGAAATTTTAGTAGAAATTTAGTAGAAATTTAATAGAAATTTAGTAGAAATTTAGTAGAAATTGAGTAGAAATTTAGGAAAAATTTTGTTTAAATATTGTGAGTGTTTTGTAAAAAGTTGGTAGGAATTTAGAAGGAACTTAGTAGCTATTTAGTAAAAATTCAGTAAACATTCAAAAGAAATTTAGTTGAAATTTGGTAGAAGTTTAGTAAAAATTTAGTAAAATTTAGTAGAAATTAAGTAAAAATTTAGTAGAAATTTCGAAATTTCGTTAAATTTCTCCTAAATTAAATTTCTACTAATTTAGTAGAAATTTTGTAATTTCGCTCAATTTATACTAAATTTCTATTAAATTTTTATTAAATTTCTGCTAAATTTTTCCTAAATTTCTACTAAATTTCTTTAAATTTCTTTAAATTTCTACTAAATTTCAACTTATATTTATACTTATCGCTTTTTCGTTCACATTGTTTAACCTGTGATAAAACTGTGCGCTTGTGAGAAAAATTATCGTTTCACTCAGACTTTCACTCTAAATTTCGAGAGAATTTCTTCGAACGAGCTTCCTGCTCAGACGGCATACTCGTCATAGCCTTGTTGTTTAAAGACCTGCCCTTCCGTGAAGGCATCGAGGGTCCCAATCCAAGCTCTATGTGGCGATTTTCTCCGTTGGGTAGAGGGGAAAAATTCAAAGCATAATACCCCACTCTGCCCAGGTGTCTGAAATGGGTACCGGTCTACACCTTTTTCACTTCAAATTAATCCAAGTCAAGTTCAATTTAATCCAAGTCAAGTTCAATTTAATCCAAGTCAAGTTCAATTTAATCCAAGTCAAGTTCAATTTAATCTAAGTCAAATTCAAATTAATCCGAGTCAAATTCAAATTGATCTAAGTCAAGTTCAATTTAATCAGAGTCAAATTAAAATTAATCAGTCAAATTTTACACACATATATATATATATATATATATAGGAATACATTTGGATTTTATGTATGTAATGTTGTCTTCCGTACTATCGGTTTTTAAAATGATTTAAAAAATGCCTTTTTCAGTATCTTATGTACCGATTTCTCCAATATAGGAGTATAGAAGAAAAGTGTTTCTCATTGAATTAGGATCAGCGCTTCCTTCAAGATGGATCTCTACAACCAATCAACGGACTATGAAACAAGTGAAGATGAACAAGAAAATATACGCTCAGAGTAAGAAGAGGAGTAAAGATAGGAAAATAGAAAAAAACACGAGAAGAAAAATGCAGAGTGGTAAATGCTGCATTGAAAGATGAAGATTGGAGAGCAGTGGCAACATTTTTCTTGTTAATGCAGGAATGTATCTGTGTAGTAATGTACTCATATAAATTGTAATAAAACGGAATCGTGTATTATTACTCAGTGAATCACATTTGTGTAGTTTTTTAAATAAAATATACAAATCGTCCGGTAGTAATCTTTTGTATTTGCATGCACATTTGGTTTCATATATACATATGTGTGATAAAGTGGAATTCCACGTATATAAATATCTATAAGTGTAAATAAATCTTCGAAACTATGTGTATGTGTAACATGAAATTCCCTTTTGAACATAAATATTTGAATGTATGCACACTGTCATCGATGTAAAATTTTAAAACTTTAATGAGGAGTATAACACAAAGTTTTTATAATTGATTTGCATCTTTTGCACCGCTCAAAGGTCTGAATCACACTCTGCCTCCTGATACCGGATACATTTTACGACAGCTTGTTTTTATATTGCAGAAATTTTATGTATTCCTTGCAGAAAGGAAAAACAACTGACTTGCTCATCACATCCAATAGATATATATTTAACACATAAAAGCTCAAATTAACAGGTGATTAAGTCAATTTTTAACTCAACTTAGGGTTCGATTAATTTGAATATAACTTGGATTAACTCGAACTTGGATTAACTCGAACTTGGATTAACTCGAACTTGGATTAACTCGAACTTGGATTAACTCGAACTTGGATTAACTCGAACTTGGATTAACTCGAACTTGGATTAACTCGAACTTGGATTAACTCAAACTTGGATTAACTCAAACTTGGATTAACTCGAACTTGGATTAACTCGAACTTGGATTAACTCGAACTTGGATTAACTCGAACTTGGATTAACTCGAACTTGGATTAACTCGAACTTGGATTAACTCGAACTTGGACTAACTCGAACTTGACTTGGACTAACTCGAACTTGACTTGGACTAACTCGAACTTGAC
>JACJUY010011425.1:16151-37669 GCA_014220935.1 Platorchestia sp. MABIK
ATGACAGTATATTTAGACATGATTGAATACTTTTTCACGTACCATGCAATGATTTTGTTGAGATGAATGCGCACACTCGAAAAAATCTAATGTTTTACTTTCCACATTTAACCCAACAATATCATTATTAAGAACCACAATCTTTCAGAGTTGCGTGAATGTTGGCATATCAACATTTTCGCGAACGTAAAATCTCACATGTGTAAATGCTTATCTCCCTCCATCGTTTGCAAGAAACAATGCCTCATGTCTTGATTAAGACTATGAAGCTCAGCGCCATAACGAGCTTCTGTTAGGGGAAATAATTCATAGGAACAATAATGTTCACAGGCGCTCGCTTGACATGCGTTAAGCATTTATAATTGTATTCTCATAGCTCGAGAAAATTTTGGTCAAACAAAACAGCTAATGTATTTTCAAGGGAATTTGCAGGAGCTCGGACTTTTAATCCCGCAGCTTGGCTTCTGGAGAAAAGCCGCCTCAAAATATTGACCCATCTAATAATAATCCCCAAGAATTACAATATTCTCTCCCTCGCTGCGCTTATTCTATAGTAATTGACCGGTCGCATACTAGAATCGCATACTGAAATTTCAAAGACGAATTCAAGCATGAAAAATCCGCCCGCGGGATTACATCTCCAGAATCATTTGTCTCTCGGTCTCACGGAGGTGATGTGCTCTTTGTTTTTCATTTTTCTTCAGCTGGATTTATACCTGCTAATTAGGCTCTCTGGTAGAACCCTTTCTTTGGCGTAAGACTTGTCACGCATTAAGAAAGGCCGAAGAAAATTTTACAGTGAGAAAAATCGCTTTCGAAATATTATTCAAGGTAAGTGCGTAAGAACGATGTTTGATTTTATTCTTCTGTTTTGAACAATTCATACAATTTTAAAGAATTTGTTTACCACAAGAGATACAGTAACAGATTGTTTCTTAAGTCTAGTTCAATTGACAGATTTGAGTATAACTACTTGTGGGCCCGAATAAGTTCAGCGACTTCTAGAGCGTCCTATCATCAGCGCTATTCTAAGGGGCACTTATGTGTTAATCCTAATTCACTCAACCTAGTTGCGCACTAGACTAGTCAATGAATTGGTACACTCAGGATTCGATGGTTAATTTCACAATAACAGTTAATATGGGCTAGATGTGAAAGGTATATACTAGAAAAGTTCTAGAAAAGATGTTTGTCATTAATCATGTCAAAATACCTTATCAGGAGGAATCGTGTTGCAGAAAAGATTTGAATCGATATCTTCATGTGATTGATATTCTGATACAGTGAGGGATTCAAGATTAGTTTTGAAAGCTTTAAGAGAAATTTCTCCTCGGATCTTAGCAGGGATTGAATTCCAAGTCTTAGTTCCAATAAAGAGGAGACTGTGTTGTGACTGAGCTTTTGAATAATAGGGAAGTATGAAGTTATTTCTATTTCGGATTAAATGGTCATGTGGTCAGTTTGTGTAGTTAATAATTGTTTGAGGTCTCTGTCGCCATCATCAGGGAGCGTTTTTTTCATAAAACTACAAATGGGGAGCTTGTAGAGATCCAAAAGCTTAAGGACTTTTAAGCTTTTGAATGAGTCTTTTGTGTGAGCATTATACTTTAGATTTTTCACATCTCTAATGGCTCTTTTTTGCCGCACAAAGAGCAAATTGGTTTTATTTTCATCAGTCCAGTGCCAAGCTTCTACAGCAGTCCGTATTGTAAATATGATGAAATGAGCGTTCGGTAAAGTTTTGTCAATTTATTTTCGCTGTGAGCAGTTTTTGAAGAAAATCTTGAGAACAGTGAAAAATAAGAATGTGTGAAAAAGTTTTCGGGAGGCTTCCTGATCTTAAGTAAGAAGGAGAGAAATTAAAATGAGGTATTTTTAGATCTCTCCTTTTTACTCAAAATAAGAATGATTTGAAAAAATATGGCATTTTATTGGTTGAGGAGAGGCTTTGACTTTTTTTGGAGTTAATTTTTTGTTTTGCAACAAACGTCTTATTTGAAATTTCATATAGGTGCAATTAACAAACGAAAACTGAGCCAAGATGTTCACGACTATCTAAATGAATACTTCTAAGGAGAGATTTTTCATATTGTACAATTGTCGGTGAAAGCTAAAGAGAACCGTTTTTCCAAGTTTTCCCTTGTTTACATTATTTATGAATCTCCTTTAAGTAGGGTACATTTGGGATGTGATGAATTAGATGTTTCATCGGCAGGTCCCAAAATTTTTTGTAACATAATATTTTCACATAACATTTTTCGTTCTCTTTGAAGCTCGGGTGAATTAAAGAATTATCTTTCTATGCTAGAAAATCTTTATTGATCACTCAAGCATTACAATTTGGATGTAGAAAAGGTTTATCAGCTACTTAATCTAATTGGAGGGGTGAGTGAGTGAAGAGCAGGCTCAGAGGGCAGTTGAGTTCTGTCTTAGAGTCCTTCGTCTTCTTTTCTTTTTTCTTTCTTACGACTTAGTCCATTTGCTATCAATATCAGAGAAGCTTCGGTCTGGAGAAACGACCACGTCTCTCTAAGTAGGATCGAACAAGGAACTTATTAGTTACAAGTCTGGTGCGCGACCGTCCGCGTCACAGAAAATCAATATTCGTATGATTGTAAAATGCTCAAGTAGATATTTAAAGTTTTCGTGGTGGAAATGTAATTCTAGCGAATCATATCAAAGTACAGCGCCTGTGCATTTAGTAAAATATCGAAATATGACTGAAATGGCTTGCAGTGCATATATAGGTAGAAAATAGCTTTTCTCGTATATCCAGCCACGGGATTATAGTCCATAATTGTGATGTTTCCTTACGGGTCTCTGCATGTAGCTGCGGATGCGCTGCGGCTCCGGCGGCTGGCTAGAGGCCACGGCTGATAGTCGTAAATGTTTCACGGATCTCGCTGCTCAACTCGAGTTGTATAGTTGTGAATATCTAACACTTTAAAGGCAGCATGCTACTACTCATGTTACGTTTATTACAACACCGTCATTAAATTGGCACTGGCATCAGGTCGTCACAGATATCAGGATGAGGAAGGAACTGCCACTCGGAGGAGAATTTCGAAGGACACATTAGGGAACAAATTTAACAAAAAACGATATTCGGAAG
Source organism: Platorchestia sp. MABIK (assembly GCA_014220935.1). NCBI lineage: Eukaryota > Metazoa > Arthropoda > Malacostraca > Amphipoda > Talitridae > Platorchestia > Platorchestia sp. MABIK. The sequence continues at coordinate 19,264 of JACJUY010011425.1, forward strand.
GGTGTCTCGTTAAAGGTTCAAGTCTCTGCTTCGTCAAAGAGTTGTTTGTTATAAATTATAGAGTGAGTGTTTTAGTAAATATGATAGGCAATTTCTTCGTCTTTTAAAGCGTGATGGACTGGAAAAATTCCGTGAGGTTGAAAAGCTAGAAAAGAAACTGTATACAGCCGTGAATATTTGGGACACACTCTACTGTCTTTTCTAAAGGGATCAAATTAACGTTCACATCACACATTTCCAATTGGACGCCATGAAATTGTTATTAAATTGCTCATTACATTTTGCGAAAACGAACGCTAATATCGTTCTAACTGCGATACCAACGTACTGTCTACAATACCATCTCCACTGGCGTGTAAATAAGAGCTGCAGACCTCCCAATGTCAAGATTGCATCTTAGCTTCTTTGTGGCCAAAATTCTGAATTGATTATCAATTCAATTTACTTCAGAAGGCCAAATTATGCACTTATTCCGGGGAAAAAGTCGATGAAGAAGCCCTGCATGACGAATTGTGCAATACTTAAGTAGCGTCGTTATTTTTGTCCTTACGTTAAAACGGTACAACAGTAAAATTTTACTTGCGCTAAAACCGTACTAACATTAAAATTGTGATCACAATAAAAATACCAATTTTAAATTTGCATTTGAATTAAAACAGTACAAACATGTCGATAAAAAATAAAGTAAAAACTGCCCTTACATTAAAGTTCCATTGAAATTTAAATTGTGCTCATGATAAAATTGTCCTAACATTACAATTTAGAAAAAAAGAAAAAAATTGACAACACAATATAAGAAAAATGACTAGTAGAACAAGAACGGACGGGAATGATTCCCACCACGGGATTTTCTTTGATGGCGTGCTAAATGACAGGAAAATGTGCGTAGAGATGAATTTCATAACACTTCTGTACGTAGAGTAGAAGACATGGAAGACGACTGTCTTGCCTGTGCAATAAGCGACAGGGACTTTATTCCGTATTTTATTTAGTTTTTAATGGGCATACATTTCTACTTAACCTTTGCTTCAACTTCACCATCATTTTTACTTTACCGGTAGTTTTACTTCACCTCCAATTTTACTTTGTCATCCTTCCTACTTCACCTCAATTTCAACTTCACTTTCATTTCTGTTTCACCTTCATTTCAACTTCATCTTCACTTCCACTCTCCAATCACTCCTACTCCACCGAAACTTCCACTTCGCCTTCACTTCTTCTCCACCTTCACATTTACTTCACTATCCTCTTTACGAAACCTTCATTTCTGTCGCTCCTTCACTTTTACTACAGTTGCAGTTTCACTCCTTAGTCATTTTCATTTCTTTTTCATGTACACTTCTTCACCTTTCTATCTGTCCGGTGTCGCGAATTTCTTTCATTCTCATGCTCGGGTCGCAGGTAGAGAGCGCAAAGTTCTACAATTTAAACGCTCGTATTTCGGGGAATGAAAGTCATGGCGGGTTTTATTTCATTCATTGCAACGAAGCAAAGTTGACAAATGAACTGGGAAAAGCTACTTGAAAGCACCGGTTAGGTTTGTCTGCGCAAATCGGCGTTCGGCCTCACAGCCTAGAACAGCCATTCTCAACCTTTCCTCCATCATTGACTCCCTCGCCTTCATGTATTTCGCCATTTACCCCCTACTCCTGTGCAAAACACACACAAGCTTTCTTTGCATTTTCTCTCTGATTTTGAAAAATTAAATTTAATTGAATAATTTTTTTATCATCATGTGCTGCAATTATTTACCCCCGACTTCATAATTTTTTATCCCTAGGGGCAAATTTACCCCTGGTTGAGAACCTGTGGCCTAGAGCCTATAGGCTATAGGCTAGCACAGGGCTTCTCAACCTTTCTATTGTCGTGTACCCTCTCAGCTTAATGGTGTATCTTCATGCACCAAAAGCACAGTAAAAATTTATGAAATCATAAAAATACACTTAATGATATATAATTAAAGATACGTATAAGGTTGTATGTAGATATATATTGTATATTTTAGCATATGAACTATGTTAAATGTACTCCTAGGGGTACGTGTACCCCCGGTTGAGAAGCCTAGAGTGAGCGGGTCACCACATTGCCTGGCGTCGGCCCCTCCCTCGCAGCTCCTCGCGCATACTCTCTAAAGGAAGCGTGTGTGCAAACCACCCGACCAGTGGAACTAACCCCGAATTAAACGGGCTCTACCGCATACACATTTGCCTGACACCCATCTGGGGTCGGTAACGCTAGAAAAAAGGATAATTTAAAGGATAAACGGAACATAAAGGCAAAGGGCTCACCTGAACTTCGAAAAGTATGTTCAGGAGAACAATCTTGAATGCAGCCGGCTGCCGAGGACACAAGAGTCCCCTGTAGCGAGGGTCGGATTGCCGTAGAGCAGCGGCACACATAAGGAGGTGCGCACACGCTCACAGCTAGTTTCAATCCGCGGGCCGGCTTGCGGCTGACCCGCTCGTCAGCTTCCCCGAATCCCTTGCTGTGGCTTGGGACTGGTTGCAAGAAGAGCAGACGAACATTTTTAGTTTGCATAAACGTTTTTCGCAGAAGATGTGAGAAACCCTCGCCATTGCCCCGCTTAGTCCTAAATTACTTGTGTTATTAAATTTTAGGCTGATCAGGCGAATCACAGCCCACGAACTTTATTGCTGAAGGCTCTTAAATCTGCCTTATAAAGTCCGTTATGGACCTTAGTGTTCGAGCAATGGCTGGAATTTCGACAAGCGCAAGTAAACACAAACAAACAAACAAACAAACATCGGGATCTTAGGATGCTTTATTNGTGCCGGGATACGAACCCGGGCCTCCAACATGCAAGGCCGATCCCTTAACCACTGTACCACCGCGAGCACGTTGTAGAATCACGTGTGAAGACTGATCAGACACTTCGAGACCTGAGCAAACGTGACTGGGAAGAGTAATTTAATATTTGAGATGGAATCTCAAGAGACCGGGTCGAGACAATGCATCTGACAATGCATTTATTCTACGTTCGTTTCGTCTTCTCTTCTACAAATTCTTTTCCATTCCACATTTACTTCTATTCTACCTTCATTTGTACAACAGCTTCATTTCCACTGTACATTCATCGCGAGTTCACTTTTACTTTCACTTCACTTTAACTTCGACTTCATCATTATCTCGACTTCATCCCAACTTCGGCTTTTTATCACTTCTACCATCTTCATTTCAACTCTATTTTCACTTCTTTTTCAACTATATTCGACTTCGGTTTCACTTCTACTTTGCGATTACCTTCATCTCTACTTCATTTTCATTTCGATTTTGCATTCACCTCCACCTCACCTTAAATTCGACTTCACTTTCACTCCTACTTTAACTTTATTCCCACTTAACGTTCATTTTCATTCTGACTTCGCACTCATTTGTAATTCACTTTCACTTCTACTTTACATTCACTTCCACTTCACCGAAACTTCCAGCATACCTTCACATCGTTAGCCACGGTTTCCTATAGATTAAGACGCCCGCCCTTCGTGTGAATCGCTTAAAGGAATGAAGATTTGCGTTTCTACCTGTTGGGAGAGGGAAAAAATTAGCCACAATTCCCTTCCTAAAGCAATATATGAAATGAGTGCTGGTCAATTGCAAGGAATTTTAAAATGCCATTTAAGATTCAACGTGAGTCCACTTGAATGGAGTACAATATCCGTTCTTTCACTGACAGCATTAAATTGCCCACCTCACATTGCCCGCGTAAATCTGCTCGTGAAAGAAGGCAGAGCTTTTTCTCGGTCCCTGAACAGTCAAAAGCCCCTCCGATAGCATTGTAATTAATAAAGACTGCCGTGTACAACAAAACATCTACGCGTTTCATTCTGTGTTTAGAATAATGATAGAAACTGTTAATCATTTTGTCTCATTTCGCCTCGCTAGGTAGAAAAGGGAAACATTTTCCGAATGTAATTATGGGTTCTTTTTCTTGTTGTCGTGTAGAATTTTTATTTCTGCTGCGCTTTTACTCATTTGGTTTTGTTGGTTATATAATTGTCACATCATTTCATTTAGCATAAGGTAGATGAATATAAGTTACATAAAGAATACTAATACCAAAGCTCTGACTACCACTTTGAATTCTGAAGTGTCTCACAAAGTCACGATTAATTTGGCATTTTATTATGCTGACTTCAGATAGCGTCAAAGAACGCGCTATAATAGGGGAAGCTAGCAGAAGCGAAAACACTAACAACAGTTGTAATTCATTTGGGGTTTTCATTGAACGAGAGCTCTTGATTAGTAAAAATTATTTAATTTTTTACATAAATTCAATGAGCATGAAACTTCTCAATATAACACTTCACTCATCCTCCTTAAAGATGGCGAATCCTGGTGTAAATTACATCAACTAATTATTTTCTTGAAAATATCTAAATTACTCTGGGGATATTGTGAAAAGTCTCTTATTGAGTGTCCCTGCAAATGAAGATAAACGTATTGTTTTCACAGGCTAATGAAAAAAGTCCAGCGAGATCTCAATACTGATGTATGTATACGCTCTGGTCAGGCCTTATGAACTAAAGTTGTGACTTCCTAAAGTGATTCTGTCCACTCGAAAAAGGAAGAAAAACATTCGTGCTCCGCAATGGCGGACGTTTCAGTCTGAAGTACATCCAACTGAGAGTCTCCGGGGGTCCAAAATTTCACAGTATATTAAACCGTTTTATTCGCCCACTCAAGACGCTATTTCAAGCCCCGCTGAGTTTTGACTTTATTTTTAGCCGCGCTGCGCAGAGTCAAAATGAAAATATGGGAAGACTTTTTTTCCGGAAAGAAGTGCGAGTGTCAGGAGAGAAGCAGGCTGGAAATGCGGCGCAGCTGACCCCGTGTGATAGAGTCCGGACTTGTGCCCGAGACAAAGTGCTGTTGCTGCTGCCCAACTGCCGCTGACAAAGTGGCCAAGCTGACAAAACGTCGCGGGTGCAAGAGGTCGTCTGGCAGGCAAGTCGCCTCACGTAGCAGCGAGAGGCGGCTGCGCTTTTAAAGAAGTAAGTTGTGCTGTGTTCCGATAATGCGGGGGGAACGCGCAATGCAGATTTGTAGAACTCTTGTAGGGGAAGAGAACGATGTGCTGAAATGTGTTTCATATTTCAAGCACATCAGATGATGTAATGAACATGAATTTTCTTTACCAAAGTATCAGTGGCGAAATGTGAACATTAAAATTATTGAGTGACCAACGCGAATATTCGGGGACTTAATTCATTATTCCGTCGCTCAATTTTTTAAATTGTGCTCAGAAATATACTCTGCTCTGCCTAAACTCGCGTTAGAGTTCACGTGATCTTCCAGGCTTCGTGAAGGTGGAGTGAATTCATGTGTGGTAAATTAATTAACTGGCGTCCAGCATATCAGTTCAGTCATGACACAAATAAAAAGTAACTCATAAAACACTTGAAAATATGTCAATGAAAGATGAGTTAACACAGACAAGCACAGTTTTACTGCTTTGCTCACAGTGAATTCAACCACTGGCATAAGTGTACGAATACTTGTTTATTAACATGAATCCGAGAAAAGAAATTTCATATTAAGAAACTTTGATCCTACAGTATATTGGTTTTTCGAATAATCTCTATGGAAATGTATGTTTTTTCTCTTTTTCAATAGGTAAAATGATTTTGTTAGCCTTACACGACACCATTTCTAGTTTCCTACTTCTGGGAATATTTTGTGTTGGCATTATTTTGATGAGAAATTAAAAAATTGCAATGTGTTGTGTCAGCATTATTTTGATGAGAAATTAAAAAATTGCAATGTGTTGTGTCGGCATTATTTTGATGAGAAATTAGAAAATTGCAATGTGTTGTGTCTGAATTATTTTAGCGAGAAATTAAAAAATTGCAATGTTGCTGATCAATTTCCCCTAGCTAGTAACTCGGTTCACAAGTGTTCCTATGAGTACACAAAAATTTAGTTTCAAATTACCGACATGTCGACTCTTTTGTTTCATATACAAGACCAAAAATCCAGCTTTTCGGTGACAATCCTTATACTGTCCACAATATCATCGGCTACCGCAGGAGCCTGAGTGCAGGTGTCAACGTATAGAGGCTGTACTTTCAGGCGTTTTTCATCAGTATTCATAGTATTGATAAGCTGCCTCAAAATTAGAATAACACAACCAAAGGAATACATTTTCATATTTTTCTTTCAATATTTGGTCACTCATTGACATGGCAATTATTATAACTATGCGTGCTGATCAACAAATGATTCTAAGTTCAGACATAAGAAAAACAATGTTGTCTTTTATGCATACAATATGCTGAAAAGAAATTGTTTCTCATTGTTTTTTTTACACCTCAGGCCTCACCCAAGATCCGAAACCATAGCTCTGACGTCACACTGCTGCTGGTCAGAACAATTGTTTCAGTTAAAAGAAAACTAATTGATGTGAATGAGCAGCTCCGTATAATTTTTAGGAGATCTTTTGCGATATTGTGTACCATCGATGAAAAAATTCCGTTTGTGGTGTTTAAATACGTGCAGAGTCTTAATATATACTTAGTGAGCCCATTCATTGCACACTCTAATCTACGTGCGTAGTGTAGGAGGGAATCGTAGTTGGAGCGATGCAGCGGTAGAAAAGTTAAGACTATTTCGCTGATAGATTTAGAGAGAATGTCTAATATCACCGTTTCCCATTAGGTTGTTTATATATGAAAAAATTTTGTTGTAGCCGGGGATATTTGAGGATCTCGTGCTGTACTGGGTGTCAAAAATAAAATGTCCAACTTTCAAGGGCTGTAATTCAGAAACTGTAAAACTTACACAAAATTTTAAAGTAACATTTTGTTTTTTAATATTTGTTCCATCTCTGTACAAAATTTCAGAAGAATTGATTAAACTGTTTTCTTTAGGCAGTATTTTTAGTGACCGATACTGAAAACCTTTTAGAACACTCTTGCTAAACTTCAAAATTTTTTGATATCAAAACTTTTAACAGTTTCTTAAATGCAAAATGCCACCATAAACAATCGAAATGTTCCTTCTATTGTTCGTTTTCTGAAAGGAGATTTGGAGCATTTGCTGCAATCATCATCAATTTGCATCATCGGCCAATTTGCTACAAGGAGATGATGCTCTCGTTAGACTAGTGAAGGATGAAATGAGGAGGCGAATGCAACTGTGGATTGAGAAAAGCGGAGGACAAGCCGAAGGAAACGAACAATAGGAGGAACATTTCGATTGTTTCTTATTTTAGTGGCACTTTCCATTTACTAAACGGCTAAAAGTTATTAAAAACATGGTTTTGATATCATAAAATTCGAAGTTTAACAAAAGTGTACAAACAGGTTTTCAGTATCGGTCACTAAAAATATTGCTTAAAGAAAATGGTTGGATCAATTCTTCTGAAATTTTGTACAGAGATGGAACAAATGTTTAGAAACAAAATGTAACATTTCAATTTTTATAAGTTTAATATTTTCTTAATTACTGTCCTTGAAAATTGAGAATAATTTTTTGGGACACCCTGTATTGGGTTAAAACGAAAAAGAAAATGGTGTGAAAAAGCTTTTTCTTACGTTACTCATATGCTCCAATGATGAAATGAAGTGGTAAGGATTACCTATTAATATCCCAAGGACGTGCGAGAGTACCATATTTCCTTTTCTAAAGTGTATAATCTAACACAGCAAGCCAGTGCTGGACCTAAACAAGCTCGTCGATACTACTTTCTAACGAATGAGAACTAATCATATAAAAAGAATTTTTGACACACTTTTTGACGGAAAAGTATCAGTGTACATCGCTTAAAATTTTTCAAAGCCTGGTCAGCCTCGCGCTTTGGGAAATCAACGACAGATTGGAGCTAACTTAATTTCGCCTCTTCGATTCATCACAAATGGCGAAAAATCTCCGTCCCCGTCTGTGACGTCATGACTTCTATGAGCAGGCCTTGAAATGTAAGAAACATTGGACTAGCATCGTCGTGAGAAGCCAATTGAAGATGTTTGCTTACGGTTCGCTAATAATTTTTAAGCTGTTTATCAAAGTATAATGCAAGGCAGGCCGTCCATCTGGTGGATTTATATTGGTGTTGAAGCATTAACTTTTCATACCTCTTCCACTGAGAGTATGTCATCAGCTAAAATTAGCTCAAGATTTAAATTATAAGGTTGAGGCAGTGTAGTCAATTCTCATTTTAGCAACAGGGGTACTTGAACCATTCTACTGAAGATACGACGTGGGATTGCTAATGGTAATCTTTTGTAGTTGCATGCATATATGATTTTAGATTTGTGATGAAGTGGAATTTCACGCATAAAAATCTACATATAAGTGCAAATATATCCTTGATACTATTATGTGAATGTGTAACATATAATTGTCTTCGAACATAAATATTTTAATGGATGCATACTGCCATTAATGTAGAATTGTAAAACAACTTTAATGTGTAGTATAATACGAAGTTTTTATAATTGACTTCGATCTGTTACTCCGCTCAAAGATCTGAACCACACTCTGCCTCCTGATGCTGGATACTTACCACATTTTATGACAGCTTGTTTTTATATTGCAGAAATTTTATGTATTCCTTGCTCAAAGGAAAAACGTTTTCCTTGCTCATCACATCCAATAGATACATATTTAATACTAAAAAACGCTCAAATTAACGAGTGATTCTGTTAATTTTTAACTCCACTGAAGGTTGGATTAATTTGAACTTGACTTGGATTAATTTGAAGTGAAAAAGGTGTAGTCCTAGTGATCTCGCTCAGCCAAACTCCCGCGCCAGTTTTTCCGGAGAATCTGCGTGCTAGTCTCTTTTTTTAACTCCGAGGCGTGTCGTTGAGAAGAAATGCGTTATAACAGTGGTTAACAATGAATTGGTGTAAAAGCCAACAATTTTAATTAATCGCTAAGAAACTGAACCCAACATTTAATCTTTATAAAACAATTGAGGTCCTACATGATTTAAATTACACAGACATAAAAATATTTTCTTCGAAGTGAAAGAGTAGTTGGAAACCTTCGTGAGGTGGATCTCTCCCGCAGGGTAGTGGTGAGGGCGTGTGGTAAGGTAGAGCATTCAAACGGCGCCTTCTGGTGTTGCACTGGCGTAAGGTGGACGTGGATTGTGCGAAGGATTGTAGAATTGCACAAATGCTGGATTTGTCCACGAGAACACATTTCTCTCAAGAAGGCGAATGATTTTAAAGATTAGTTCGAGACATTGTAAGAAAAACGATGTCTGCCAGGGACAGGTCTCGCTCATAGCGTTGTAATCATCGGATGCTATGTATGAAATCGTTCGAAACGCAACATTTCCCCAATATGCTAATGGTCGANCTGGTGTTGCAGTGGCGTAAGGTGGACGTGGATTGTGCGAAGGATTGTAGAATTGCACAAATGCTGGATTTGTCCACGAGAACACATTTCTCTCAAGAAGGCGAATGATTTTAAAGATTAGTTCGAGACATTGTAAGAAAAACGTTGTCTGCCAGGGACAGGTCTCGCTCATAGCGTTGTAATCATCGGATGCTATGTATGAAATCGCTCGAAACGCAACATTTCCCCAATATGCTAATGGTCGAAGTAGAAGCCTTTGGTATACATGAAACTACTCTGGATTGATACGAAACTGACACACAGGTCACACCTAAAAAGTAACGATTCACTACCTATTTAAAGGCCAGACTGAAGTATCATCAGTGGTCCCTCAAGCGAGCATTTCAGACCCGCTGCTCTTCACACGTAGAATGACTGGGGGTCCATATTGGCGTTATGCTGGCGACCCCGGTAGAAACGTTTCTGTAAAATTATTATTATTCATAGAATGAATCAACGGCCTAGATCTCGAAATCATCAGTAAAATAAACATTGAAGTTGACGTCAAACACTGCTCAGGGTGTTCAAAGTCTTCGTTCAAACACACCTCAATCGATTTTCATCATGAGTTAAAACTTGGTTAATGAGCTTCAACATAGGTAAGTGCTCAGTAATACGAATCGGAAGTAATAATAAACACTTCCTGTACATAATGATTCTTACTATCATAGAAGTAGTAAAGTAAAATAGAGATCTTAGTGTCACAATCTCCGAAAATCTCAAGCAAGTCAAGCGAGTAGGAAAACTCGTTCAAAAGGCGTACAGAACTTTTGGTTTCGGGGCAAGGAATTTTGACTTCCAATCAAAAGACACATTCACTTGTCAAGGCAGTTGTCCGACCACTTATGAAATGCACAGTGCATCTCTAATCCCCAATGCTAGGGTGAGATGCCAATTAAATTAAAACTATAAAACAACTGAAATGATTCTAAAATTTCGGAATCTCGGTCACGGAAGCGTCTTCAGCGATTTTAACTCACTTCTCTGGAACAATGGAAACTTCGATTTATTCTATCAATTAATACAAATATTTTCATGCATTCGACGATGTGAGAACTCAAAGGCTTTTCGACGTTGACGATAACGTTCTCTCAGGAGAAAACAGCCAGAAATTAAAACCAGACATTTTAAGACGACTCAGGCCTTAAACATAATTTTGATTAGAACTGACAATCTGGAATCAGCTCCCAGAGAACATCGTCTCCGTTGACACAGTGAATTCGTTAAAAATCATCTTGATCAATAATGTGTGGGCAATCCTTCAATACTGAACAGTGCAAGATTTACCGGAATTCTAGAGAGAGACATGGAACAAGTTCTACGCGTAATTTATTAGGCAATATGAGAATCTGAAAATTTACAATGCACTAAGTTGTATCTTATTCGAAAGGAGAGTCAACATAGCCCGAAAGAAAAAATCTTTTACTCCTCAGATATGGCAGCCAATACTAACGAAAGTCCAATCATTGTGCCTTATGGCTGTGAAACGGCTGCTCTCTTGAGCTAAATGAATGTACGGGGGCCTGCGCACGAATAGTGATAACTGCGAATATGGCTAATTTGTCTATTCTATTTCCACGCACTTGCCTGAGCGTGATTGATGTTCGACGACACATGAAACTTGGGTTGCATCTCGAGAATCGGTTCGTTCTTGTTGCTATATTCAATTTTATCACTCACAAATGATGGTCAATTTCGATCAACTTGCTCTGTAACCCAATGTTTTTTGATTTCATTTAGAAGACCCAGTAGAGAGATACTCGTATCATACAACGTAATTTATAAGCTGAAAAAAACTGGTCATAGTTTAATTCTGACGAATTATTCCTTTTCACTCTTGTTACAGGAAAAAACATGCATTGGTATCCTTGTTGAATTGAAGAATTGGTGTTATACGTCGCGTATGATCCCACCTCAAAGCGTTAGCAGGCCTGCAGTTGCAGAGCTCACGCGATAGAATCAGATTCAAAATCTCAGCTTGACTCGAACCAAGTTTATCTCGGTCCATTTAGACAAAAACATTCGACTGAAGAGCGCCAAACCAAACATGAAAACGTTAACAAATTAACTCTACTTAAAAACCCAATGTAAACATGAAAAAATTGGAACTAGACTTTCTCACTCAAGATCTTGAAATTTGAATCAATCACGAGTGAATTTTGAAATCGTAACAACAGTCATTCAAAGCAAACAGAAATTTAATTCAAAAGCTTACTAATATCAATGGAGCCACAGCGTAATTTTCTTGAAGAAAAATATCATGCTCTGCAGCTCCCTTGAAGTATCGCTGTAATCACATAATTATTTTAATCTACGAGACCGAGTGAAGAGTCTCAAGTCAGCCGTGTGTAAAATGGGCTAGAGAAGAGAGCGTAGCTTTTGTTTCCGGAGCGCTGAGCAGCGTAATGAGGTCTACTTGAAAGTGAACGTCTTCCGTACCAAAAAGTAAGAGGAACTTACCTTGCCTCTAAGTGATGGTCGAAAGATGGAACAGTCACAGTTAGGTGTAGTCCACTGTGGACGAAAAAGAAGAGAACTTTCGTCCATGGTTTTGTCAATGTTCGTACTAGAATTTCGTGTTTTGTTGCCATCAAAGCCAATGAGCGAAAACAATTGCACATTGTGAGTTTTCTCTCGAGTCTTCGCTCCAGTTGTGTTTGCCAGTCAAAAGAGCTTGAGCTTCCTTACTAAGCACTTTCGAAGTCGCTTTGTTAACAAGAAAGTAAATGCAAGTCACGGATGAAAATAAAAACTATTCCGGCTCGTGCTAAAAAACGTAATCACTATCTTTGCTTGCAAACAGCAATGCTAGTTTTATTTTCACTCAAAAAAATACTTTCAATTTCTGCANGCCTCACAGCAAACATTTGATCCACACAACCTCTGCCACTTCTAAAACCACATTGTTCTTCAGCCAGCCCACGATCCGTCATCACTCTCACTTTTCCAATTAAAACTCATCCATACAGCTTCCCAACGACACTCGGTAGACTTATACCTCTAGAATTACTGCACTCATACATGTCACCTTTCCCCTTGTACAACGGAACTACACACGCGCTACTCCAATCTAACGGCACTTTACTAGCCCCAAAACGCACATTAAATAAACGTACCAGCCATTCTACAACCGCATTTCCTCCTTTCTTTAGACATTCAACCGTGCAAACCGTGGATATAGAATAGAATGTAATGTAATTCCTGAAACACAAAAAAAGGCATAAATGAATCACGAAAAATACTCGTGATGCACGTACAATTTCTAATTATCTCTCATTTTACAACTGCTTTTTGTGCCACCTAATAATCGAATTTCAGCGTGAGGAGCTATTCAGCTATTTGCGGTATGTTTGCTGGCCCACTCTCAATTTAAGCAATTTCTCAATTTAGCATCATCTCTATGTTGGACGTTTCCAGCAACACAGCAAAGCTTTGAGGCCGATCTCGCTCATACCGCACAACAGAATCCATTGCTCTGTACTGCTGGTATCCAGCCATGCTTTCTTTTCATCGGCTCTTTGCAACTGAGTTGTTTTTTACCAGCATGCAAATCTTCCAAGACAACTGAGCACTGAAAGCTTTTGCACTTCAGCCGTTGAACTTCTTGCTCCTATCAGGAGTATATATGTTTTTTCCATGAGGTCAGCATTTTCTCCATTACGTAGACAACAATTCTCATTAGACTCTTACCTCATCCTGGAAGAACAAACCTCATTCAAACGTGAATATTGTGAGTGAAATGACTCTATCTAATTTCAAAATATCGCAGCTCCTGTAAAAGTTGTTATCAGTGCAGCTAGCTAATATCAATCTGCTACAAGAGTCAGACATTCAAAATGAACATCGCCTATTGAATTCTTTCTTACCCCGTATTTTGAAGCAAGCAGCTGCTACCGCTGCAGAGCGACATTTTGTGGGTATTGACATTGGCGGCAGGGATCTGTCAGCTGGCATTGAAAAGGTTTCATGAGCTGACTTCTGGAGCTGTTGCTGTCGTGCGCTGACAAAGCCAGCCTCTTCCCCTCCATGCGTAACCAACTCCGTCACGATCCCGATGAGTTTGAATTTCTATCGTACACGTGTGCGCGAAAAAGAATGTTTATTCCAATCAAGCGTGAGAAATATCATCTTGTACCTGGGTTTTCAAATGCCTTATTACTGACACCAGAACGCAATGACGCATCCTCGGTCAAGCCTGTACCCATTTCTGGCACTTGGGTAGAGTGGGAAATTGTGGCTGAGTTCTCCCTTTTCCCAACGGGGAGAATCGCCGGGCGGCACCGCCGGGATTCGAACTGTCGATACCTTCCCGTGAAGGGCACGCGCTCTTAACCATTTGACCAGGTGACCACGTGAAAAAGTGAATTCAAACCAACGACGGTCGAACATCATCTTGTGTTGGCTCAACATCATCATCTGAAAATCAGGCATCATTCGATGACGGCCAAATATCATCTTACACTGATAAAATATCGAAAGGTGTGGGTGAAATATCAGATGCAGAACAGAGTGAAAGGTCTCAAATTTATGTTAATTTTTTCGAGGCACAATTTTCGGTCACATTTCCCTCAATTTCTTTTATAACAGTAAAAAGAAGTTTGAAATTTAGAGGGTATCTTGATCACGCCACAAACCGTTGCATTTTAATTACGTTTACTGTAATTAAGAGCACATTACAAGCACTTAGGTACGTTAAACAAAAATATCTAGGAATTTGAAAATTCAGTACGCAGCTCTGAGGAAGGAAGGAAGGAAGAGAGAAGTCTCATAACTTAAAATGCTGATGAACTGTATGAGGATCTGAAAGTATACTGTACATCAGTAAGATGTATGTTAAGATTGGCCACTCAGTTCTTATAAGAATGTTAGGAAACATTTTTCACACGTTATTTCACCGGATTATGAACATTGTTTTACTCAATTTTACCTGGTCCTAGCGTTTAGCGTTTCCTAAACTTACAACTCTACCCACTTCTTTACTTCTCCAGAAAATTTGTTTTAAAAAGTTCCGCTAAGTTTCAACAGTCGTCTTGGATTGCGCACTGAGATGAAGAAGTACAAGCTTCTCAGAAGTTCTCCTACAAATGGAGAATTTTATTTTATGAAATCAGTATTTAAACAACTGTTGGGATCAGAGTCTTTTCACGCGGGATGTAGACTATTGTGCATTCTCAGCTCCCGCCATAGAATTTCCAGAATGTTTATTATTATTCATGATGCTATAGATTGGGGACTAAATTTTAAATAGTATTCTAAATTTAACGAAAGTCATCTTTTCTGATTTATTTTAGTGTTCAATAATGTAGATTTTTGAAATGAGGTACATTTCAGTGGAGATATGAAATTTTAACAAAAGTCAATTGTTGGCATATCTCATGGGGCACATATACTGAAATGAACAGAATGATTACAGAGTTTTCTTATACATTGCTCCATCTATTAAAAAATAGTCCACCCCCCTTTATTTGAAATAAGAAAAAAGGCGAAATGAAAGAAAGGCCGTAAGAAAAAAAAATTCAATCTCTCCAGAGTTGATGAGGCCGAGTGTACACTGTCCGTCAAAAATGTAGAATTATGTTCTACGAATCAAATGACACACGTTCCTATTTCCTCAGAATTCGAGTGATATTCATTCCTACTCAAATATGATGGATTAATACACTGGAAATAATATAGTGGAGTTGATGATGTTTGTCTTACAGATACGCTCATCACACACTTTCGGCTGGCTTCGGACAGATGGATGCGGCTCTTATTACAGTATAGATTATTTTTCGCTTGACAAACTTGAAATTCCTTATTTTTCAGAGAGGAAGAATGACCAGATGAGGCCCAAGAAACCCTGCTTTTTTCTATTTTCAAGAGTGCGAGCGCTGTCGGCCAGCCCAAGCCGGAAGCAGAGCTGTCGAGCAGTTCATGTCACAGTTGGCGTCAGGGGACGTCTAGCAAGGAAAGTCGTGATTACAGCTTTAATTTTGATCAACACGGTGAGGTCATCCAATGAAAATTTTGGTTCATGTCAGCAATCAAGCTTAAATCTTTTCAGTTTTACCCAGAATCAGTCGCTCATAGTCCTGCATGTATTTATCAATTCACGTGCAGAGTCTTAAAGACCTTGATGCCAATAATACTTTTTAAGAAGCATTAATAATCATAATGTATTTCCTCTTGTTGAATACAAATTGATGTGAATAAAAATTAACGTGTTGTTACTATCAACGTAATCAAGTGACCAATTTAAAAAAATTACTGCCAAATATTCTTAACGTCCGTATGGTTAGATGTGTGATTTATTTATTTTTTGATTGCTCCTCAAGTACACAACAAGATTCAATAGCTCACTAGTTTTTTGTCCTAACCATATCTTCCTTCTTCCGGGGAAAAATTAATCTTGCATGAGGTAGTTAGTCTAAAGTTAAGACCTTTCACTTCTGTTCTACATCTGAAGTTTCACCGACATCGCATGATGTTTAGTGAGCATAAAATGAATTTGGCCTCAATCGGATGATATCTAATTTTCAAAAGACCGACGCCAAATGATGTTGTTTAAGGCTCTTGCTAAAATCCAATGAAAAGATAGCGTCTAAAAATGTTTACTTTCCGACGGTGGCGGAAAGACGTGCGCTTGCAGGTCTATGCTGCAAGCAAAGCGTCAATCTCAAAGCGGCTCCTGCAGCTCATCACAATACAGAAGCCTTCACTTAATGAGTCGGAATTAAACACGAGCACCTCGTAATATTGCTGACTAGTTTGCATTTCCTCCACTTGAAAGACGTTTGCGTGCTCGAATTTTCAACTGTGCTTCAGAGTGTTTGTGAAGATCGGCGTTGGTGAGATATGTCAGAAATTAGAGACTCTCATGTCATGCAGCCTATTATAAAAAAATTACGCTAAGCATAACCGGCGCCTGAATTTCTAGCGTTCTTAGGACTGTTTCCTTATTAGCCTTTGCATTTCCTTCATTCGTATGCGAGGAAAGAACGTTATGTGCTCAACTTAAAGTAGATGAAACAGTTTTTATCTTTATTCAGTGATCCCCATACTCATACATCCTAGCACCCGCATTTTTGACTGCAACGTTTTTTTTTTGTAACCCACGGGATAAGAAATCAAGTACACTCAATAAAAAGAAAGTTTTTTCAGTTTATTAACCTTAGTGATAAGAAGTCAAGTATACTCAATGAAAAGAACTTTTTTTCAGTTTTAAACCAATGGGATAATAAGTCAAGTGTACTCAATGAAAAGAATGTTTTTTTCAGTTTTTTCTACCTAAGGGATAAGAAGTCAAGTGTATTTAATGGAAAAAAGGCTTTCTCCTGTAATATCCACCGTCAGGTCAGTTCTCAAATAATCACAGAAGCTGCGTGATCAGGTGGAAATTCCGCACCGCTGCTGTACTGGTCTCGAACCAAGAACTTTCATTTCAAAATGTAGTGTGATGCTTTGCCTTCGCGTCGCAGAGAATACTGCAATATTGTTTCCTAAAACTGTTATTACACAAAGCAACAGCGACAGTTACATTATGGCTGGATGGAACAACTTTTCATTAATAATTTCTGATGTTGACAGGTTTTAAGTGTTCCATGAATTTTCTTAATTTTCTTCAATTTATTCGTTTGCATTCTGTTTGTAATTTTTTGAGACTTGCTTCCACTACTCTCGAAAAATAGCTTATGAGAATAAATCCGAAACATTAATTCTTAAATTGTTTTGATGAATGTACACCAGGTGAAATGGCACTACCTGGCTGAGTGGCTCATAACATTGCAACATTTGCATTGAAAGAACTTACTATTCCATGACTGCACGGCACGTCAACTTCACCAACATGGAATCAGGCTAGTGATGCTTCGAAAAACCCTATCGGCAAACAATCACAGTCAGACATGCAAACAATTAACGTTATTGGTAATCTTTCTAGACGAAGTTTTCACCGGGAGAATAAAAAGCGAAACAGAACCTTGCACGTCCGCACTGGGAAAGCGGTGCATAAAAGACAACGATTCCTAGTTCTGGTCCATGTATCTCGACTGATTCTCACGGTGCAAAAGAACGCACACGACATTTTCCCAGGCTTTAGCATAGCCTGGCTTTTATCTCCGTAGCTCAGTTCCGTGGCACAGTTGGAGCTCCACCCCACCTCCAGCAGCCAGGCGCCCATATTTCTTGATTTTAAGATATCGGAAATAATATTATGTAGGAATTTCTTCGATTCAAAATTACTCACATAAAAAATACAACGTGAGATTTACCTTCACAACTTATTGAGTTACTGCACTTTTAACTGTAATGCATTCGTAAGCGTGTAGTTGAATGTGGTTACACATAAGCTAAAAAAAGTTCACAATCAAGTACCCACGCGCCCTCGTTATGCAAGACTTTACTTGGTATGTACGTGAGCGTTACCGTTCAGTGTATTTCCGTCGGCTTTCGTTAAGAAGTAGTAACAGAATACAAACAGTGTATAAAAATCTTTTCTCTCAGATAAAGGCTAGGACAGGCTCTCGCTTGAACGTAGAGCGAAGAAGCCGCTTTCACTTAAATGTTATGGTCAACTAAGAAATTTTAGCATTTTTATTCCTTGCAACGTTCGTTTAGGTTTAATAAAAACCTGAGCATAAAAATGACAGCGTAAAAGTGCGGCACAGCTCCGATTAAGTTCAGGTATCACTTTTATTCAGACTGAAGTTGATGTTTATCGCGCGATTAAATAGTGTAATACTAATCATGAACAGCCATTACCTGAGAAATATTTCCCTTTTTTTTATTTTCGCTTTTAATAAAGAATTGCACAGGTTGAATTCACTCAGCAAAAAAACAATATTTTAAAACAGATGCAAGATCATGACTTCAGAACCAAACTTTGCGTTGAGACAACAGTAACAGTCATTTGGTTCAAGTGAGCTTGACTGACCGAGCAAGTCATCGCGGTAACTTGGACATGCACTCGTGCGCAAAATCTGTTATTTTGGCAAAGCTACGCAAAAACCCTTCCCTAGCTATTCTTTTTAGCTAGACTGAGCGCACATCCCTCTGTCACTCT
>JACJUY010011429.1:11429-25460 GCA_014220935.1 Platorchestia sp. MABIK
ACCCTTAAGTTTAGCCTATACAGGCTATAATTTGTCTCGAAAAAGTGATCAATGACTCGCGCTGAACACCGCATATTATTTATAGGTTGAAAGATTTTACAATAACTGAACTTCAACACAAATTTGCCGCAAAATACAACGTACGAATACGTCGAAACGGCTTGCAACTTTTTCCTATGGGACCGTGTGAAGTTTTTCGTAAGTTATTACTTTGAACGAACATCATTGACATTTTAAAGTTGAATAATTTCGAATCTATTTTATATTACCAGAAAGAAAGAACTACTAAGCAGGGGACTGAGAACAAAATAATGATAAATGTACCTTGAAATTTCAAACTCACCCCCCGCCTCGAAATATAGATCGTGTCTTCTCCGCACTTGTCGCTACAACAGCTGTTCTCTGTTGACATGGTGACGTGCTGGACTTCAGGTCTAGCTTATCAAACAGTGCAAATTACTCGTGGCAAAAACCAAGAGCCTGCAGCCTGTAAAAAATTGCGTAAGAGATAGGTATTAGATTTTGAGTGCTAAAGAAATACAACCTGTACAGGTTTTTCCAGGCACTTAAAGGCACTTCAAGGCAGTACAAAAGAGAAAGAAGCGTGTTACTAACGTACAATAAATTCTGCTATCACTGGAAAAATTTCATCTGAAAATAATTTGGAAACACGAACAAAGAAGAACACTGTACCTTCGATCGAAGACATGACCGATGCCCTTCGGTTTTTCGTTAGTCCCTTCCTCCAGACAACCCGCCCCTTCGCTAGCCAACAGATTGGAGCATTCTCCTGAATTTTTAAATCTTCCATCAATTTCTGATTCGCTCTATAGTTGTCTTGCACTGATTTCAAATGCATTCACTACATTCTTTCAATTCATACGAAATAAGCTGCCCGCATATTGTTCTGGAAAGACCCTACGTAGTTGCAATAAGTCGCCCGCACGAAATCAGTATAATTTGAAATTTTCTTTTTTATTGATCGTTAAGGGGTGCAAATGCGTTTCCATAGTCCATTTTATCGATTTGCTCAGAAAAGAAGGAAAACACTTTCGCTTATATCCAAATTAAATCGAGTCAATAGCTACTAACTTAGGTTCAAAAATTTTCAATTGATTGAGGGCGCAAACTTTTTTGATTTGACCTAAATTAGGGTGTAAGGACTCACCATAGGTGAAGAATTGTGTTTTACACTAGTTAATATCCAAGCAATGACCATTTGTACCGCAAAGATTTGAAAAACTTTGCACTATTTAATTCAAACTTTTGTGTAAAATTACAAAATTTCTTGAATTATTTGGTGGATTGATTTTCATTGCACCAATAGAAGATTTAATCTAACTTAAAACGTACGTTAATGCATTTAATATATTTTTGATTCTCCTTTATTCTATTCAATGTTTTCATGCTTCTTTTCAAAGTCCAAAATTCATCTCCACTTTCTATTTGGAATGATTTTAAACTTAAATTATTGCATTAGTCAATGCCATCATTTCATAAAGGATCACTTCATACTCCTGATTAAGGATTAATGTTAGTGATTCAGGGGAAAGGAAGTTTCGGCTGCATGATCTGCGTTCATCATGAGCTTTGAATTTGGTGGGAAAAGTGTTTAGAATGATTTCCTCGTTAACCCGACACTGCAAGTGGCATCAGAAATAATAGAGGTTCCTGAGATGGCAATATTCTTCATCTGTCATTTCCTGGAAATGATAATTTTGAACCAAATTTATCTTCAGTAATTATCATCTAATAACCTATTCACTCCAGTAAACTATTTCATTTATGTTATGGTGTGCCGAGATGGTAATGTTCTTCTTCCATTTTAATCTGACAATTACTGTTGTATAAAATAAAAAAATTAACTGAACAGCGAAGGAATTGAATGAATTCCACATTCGTATTTCATTTCTCGCTTTCGAAAGGAATTATTTCCAATAAGGATTCTGCAAGCCATCATGCCAAAATTGAAATCAGTTCGATTTCCACATACAAGATTTTTGTTCTTACTACTTGAACTGCTTTCCTGTATTACTTATATACATTTTGAATTCGCTTTAGAAACTGTTACAACTTCTTCTGAAAATATAGGTACTTGGAGCATTCATATTAGTTATAGCACTTCTATTTTTTTCTACTAAATCATTTATTTTACTTTATTACCTGCATTGTTCACTTACATTTAAATTTGTTCCATTTATCGTTGCAGCTTCTACTGATACTCCAAGCGTCCAAGGCATTTATAGCAGTTATTTCACTTCGATTTTTACTCATTTAAGTTTTGTAGAGCTCTTTTTATATTAGCGCCTCAGATTCTTGTCTGTGTGTCCCCTATGTTACTAAATCTAATAGTAAGTTAGGTATTCAAGGTTTTTATGTTAGATGTCAAATCACTGTCACTTCGCTTCGATTCTAATCCATGTAGTCTTTTGTTAGACCTTTTGTGTTGCGTGCAATTACCATTTTGTGCCTGCCAGCTCCTGCAACTACGCCATGAGCAATTTGTGCATTCCAACAGTTTTGCTCAAAGACTGAGTGTGTGTACTCTTAATGAAATTGCATTAGATTGATGGCTGACCATCTGAATGTGTAATTTTGAATTTTGAATTTTATCTTTTTAACAGTAATAGTACTTACATATCTAAGCACGAAGCTTCAAGACTCTTTGAAAGTGCAACCATAAGTCGTGACCATTACGAAACGTTTTCATAGAACTGACAAAAATCGTTAAATGTTTTAGAGTCAGAAATTTGTAAACGCCTCCAAAAACCTGTCTGGTATCATCCCTGAATGAACTTCATATCATTAAAGCGCAGTGTAACAAGTCTTTTTACAATGTTATAATAATTTGTGAAGATTTCAACTACGATCTTTTAAAATATGTAAGCTGAGAACAAATCTCAAACTCAATAAATATTTTCACGCCAGAGCCAAGAGATTTACGCCAAGGGATTTAAACTACAATGATTTAAAACATGTCACCTGTAAACATGTAAGCTCTTCCCTTCCATTTAAAACATGTAAGCTCTTTCCTTCCATTCATCACAAAGCCTACGCGTGTCTGTCATCAGGATCTGCTACGCTGCTCGACAATATCGTCATGATAGATCCAACAGATTCAATTACAGAAATAGTAAATTCTGATTCATCTGATCACTTTCCCATAGTTTTTACAAAGAAAATTGTCTATATTACTTTAACCGTGTCGCAGGTTGAAACTTACTCAAATCTTTACATAAATGAATTTAATTTGGGTACAATGCACACTGTTCTAGAAAATTGAATGTCAATATTGGACATCTATCAACAGAACAATAATGCGACAAACATTGATGAAGTAATACTTAACTTAACTGAAATGACAATGCCTGCATATTTTCAATGTTCTTCAGTTATTACTCGAACAATTAACCCGAAAAAATGGACAAAAGTCCTGGATTACTGTAGACATGATGGACGTCATCGCTCAACGTAGGGAGTATATCCAAGGAAACGTATAACAGATAAGAGAATTATGAATTAAATCAAATAGGAATATCTATAAAAGCTAATTTAAGCTCAAATTCACTCAATTTAAAATTGGTAATAAAAATCTACCACCTGCGTAATTCTTTGCGAACCGAAAAATAGCGCTGTGAAAATGATTGAGCACATTGCTTAAGATAATGTAACATATCACGATATGATGGATATTGCGACTGTGTTCTGCAATTGTTTGTTAAACGTAGGAAAAATAGAAAATAAACGAATGGTGATAACATAGATTATCACTTACACGAACAGAAATAAGTCTTTTAAAATACCGCGGGTAATAAAAATAACGATGATGATCAAATTATTAATAGAAAGACCTTCCATGAGCTATTCAGAAACGTTTTGAAAAAACTATTATTTTGACTGAAATTTAAAAGTATTGCGGTCTTACTCGGAATGAAGTTTCGTTTTTCACGTTATGAAGTTACGTGCAAAATAATAATAAAACAAAAAATAAAGAAAATTGAATCCCTAATTACATTTCCAATCTTGGAGAGGATCACATGATTTTGGATGATGCTAAAAATTCCTAAAAGGGAACATTTATTCCAATTTTTCAATTCCCGTCATGCACGAGTCATGTTATCTTTGCTAATAGAACCTCATCCCTATGAAGAAGTATCTCGATCACTCCCCACCTGGACGTGAATCCTATACTAAATGAGCTTGTCAATCGGCCCTTGGTCCACTGCTTACCTCTGCGTTTCTGAATCAGGAGCATTATCTAAAAAAAATCATTCAAGTCTCTTAGAAAGTATTACCCAAAACTTGTCGCCACTGTATAATAGCTGGAACGGAATTTCATAACGTCGAAAACAAAAACAAGCTTGTATGTTCTTTCAGGCTACTAAGACAAGTAAAACGAGTCACTTGATTGAAACCTTTTGGTCAGCTTTTACTTTGAAGTGATGAGGCAGAGGACTAAGAGTTTACGTTTATTTTCACTAACGAACTGCAAGTAAGCAACGATTAAAGTGCCATGAAATTCATTTTCATAACCATCTAAGAATGAATAAAATCAGCAAATTGATACTCACATACGCTCATAGACGTACCATAATATGCGTGATTAACCTACCATAAATGTTGAGATACGGTTTCCAGCCCTTCTGAGAACGAATTTCTATTTACTTTACCGCCAACGTTTTTTGTTTCGTTCCAAAGACATAAACCAGTGAATTATAAAACGACTGTATTACAAAATTATAACCACCTCGTTCGTCTATTTATAAAAGAAACGATAGAACACAAAATATGCTAAACATTTGATTCTTAAATGCTTTAATTTCTTGATTAACATTGAAGTCAGTGTTCAACTCGATACTCATGAAATCGAGAAAATGTACAAAATCTGATAAATTGATGTAATTATAACTGTTCATGTAACAACTTCTCAGCAGGTCCTCCTAAGAAAATAATATCTATCGCGTGAAAATATTTGTCTAGAACAATACGGAATGATATCATCGAAATATTCTTGGGAACATAAAGAAGCATGGATGTGCCAGAATTTGTCAGGACGTTGACGTGATCTTAGCCAATAGCTAGCGAATAAATAATTTTCTTATTTGTGCAGCTCACCTTCTCCTTTATATAATACATTCACTTATTCTAGAGCTTTCTTCGATTCGAATCTCCAGCTGTGAGAAGCGAACTAAGGTTTCAGTATTTGTAAATGGTAAAGACTACTGGGACAAGATGTGCGCATCTGATTTGCTGGCATTGCTCGGGGAGGCCAGTACATTTGTCGTCGTAGAATTATTTTCCCAAATTATTAATGATATAAATTATTAATGCTTTACTGATCATCAGTACAGTATCCGAAACACAGAATACTTTTGTTCAGAAATGGTGTTCTGGGAATTCATGGTAATCCTGAGAAGTTTAAGGCATTGGCTGGGAATATCATCGGTGTGGTGCTCTTCGTCGACTTTTTATAATGTTAGATTTTAGGATATTAGTTAAATAATGCAGGTAATCAAAGCACTTATTCGTTTTTGTTGAAATTATTTTTAATTGTTATAGTACTTGGTTATCATTAGTAATCGGTAACAAATGTTTATCAAATTCCAGAACGACAATATCGCTATTTTTATACGTATTGAAAGTTATATTTAATTCTAAATACTCGTGTTTGCATATATACAGGTTTTCAACGAGAGTGTTTTTTTTAGTACATTCTTTACAGTAACTTTTATGTACGAGAGTTGATGATTGAACTCAACCCGAAAAATAGAACGTGTCTAATACACCCGATATGAAAACGCACTGTTCTATCTTATACACACTGTACTAGTTAAAGTTCCAGCATTTAGGTTTTTGATGTTTCATGATTATTGAATCGCTAATGTAGTTTGTTTATTTACGATGATAAATCTGGAACAAATTTTTGAGCAGCACAATATTATTAATTTTTTTAAAGTGATGCAGAATAGGACGCGAAAAATTTCTAGGAAAATACTGAAATGCGCTCTCAGATCAACGAGATAAAAATAATTCTGGTAAAAATTAATTTTCTAATTAACATATTCAGAGGTTTCTAGACAGTACAGTAATTATCTTGCCAAGTTCTTCAGTCGACCAATGATAACACTGTTTTTATTAGTTACTCAAGGCTTGCTCTCGATTTGAAACATATTGAGGTAAGATTTCACGTTTTAGTCATAAATATGATTTTCTTCGTTGTGTCAGGATGTTTCTTTCGATACTCTGAGGAAACCTGTAACAAATATTGTTTCTGCGACCCATCATTAGCAATAATTTTTATGCTATCTTGTATTAATCTGACACTTCTTTCAGTAATGTCATTGAGCACTTTCACATGAATGATCACATTCTTAGCGACCTTAAAACCCGCTTCCAAATGCCAATCTTCCAATGGTGCGCTCAAAAAATGCATAGATCATCCCAGAATTTTGAAGAAAGACATTGTGTGAGCAGGAAAAAATTTTCCCGCTCCCTCTCGTCAATGCTTTTTCCATTTATTTGAGTCTTCTCTGGCGAATCTGGATCTACTTGTTTTGTGAGAGCGTACTTCAAATCGTACTTCATCATTTAAAGTTACTGTAAATTTTAGGGTAAAACTTTTTGGATACCTCTTCGTAGAGTAATTTGTTCCTTTTTAACCCTATAAAAACTTATCTAAAAGGTTATTCAACGAATTTTGAAAAAAACCTTTACAGGAATGGCAGTGATTTTGGGAAAAGTGAGTTACTCCATTTTCTCGTTAAACTAAGATATAGTCTTACGTAGTTTTTAATTGGTTGTTGCCGAAAGACATAATAAAGGATAAATTAAAACATAAATATCCAAGGAACACTTTTTAATAACCTGGAAAACTACAAAGTAATTATTCTTAATATTTGCAAAGTTGACCACGCTTCTTCAAAACTGTTTTTATGCGCTTTGGCACCCTGTTTACTAATTTGTTTAATGATTTTCTGATCAAAGGACCTCCTCTCTTCTTCAATTATGGCTCCAAGTTGGGTTAAATTGGTTGGCTTCTTCTTGTTCACTCGACTTTTGATGATCGACCATAAATTTTCGATCGCATTCAAATCAGCCGAATTTTCGAGTCAAGGACCCAAAATCTCCACTCCATGTCATCAAAGAATTTTTTAACCACTCTTACATTATGACAGGGAGCGCCATCATGTTGGGACACCACCTCTTTGTCAAGAAACTGACCAGCTGTCGTTGGAAGGAGATGATCTTTTCAGAATTTTCAATCACCAGGCAGAATTCATTGCTGCATTTTCGGGTAAAATCGTCAGTGCTCCAGTTCCCTTACCTGAAAAGCAGCCCCAGACGTGAAGAGTGGCAGGATGCTTGACGTTGGAACGACACACTCTTGGTTAAATCTCTCGTCTCTTCTTCGTCGCACAATGCTTTTCCCGAAGGTAGCAAAAAGGAGAAACGAAAATTCACCAGAGAAAATGTCTTTGTCCCATTGTTCAGAAGTCCAAAGCTGATACTTCATGCAAAAATTGAGCCAGTTTTCGTTGTTTTTCGCCGTCCAAAATGGTTTCTTCGCAGCTTTCTTTGAAGCAAGTCCGTTGTCGAATAATCAATGTCGAACATTTCGTTTTGAGGCAGGGACACCATCCCTCTCCCATTCTAGCGCAAGCTCTGAACTGCTGGCAGTCCTTTCCCGTAGCGAGTTGCGCACCAAAGCCCTATCTTGACGAACCGATGACAATCTTTTCCCGCCAAGGGCTGTCTTCGGCACTATGGATTTTGTCTCGTTGAATTGTTTTATCAATCTGTAAACAATGATGCAAGTTGTTTGACAACGAACGATTTCCTTTTTTGATAGACCTCTATGATGGAGAGGAATGATGGTTTTCCTAATTTCTTCCGAAATCACCATGATTTTGATTCTGGCAATGAAATTTGTTTTAAATCTAAAAAACAAATCATGAAACAAAATATTTGAATATAGACATGTCATTCACCTTGCAAACGATTTTTTCATCAGTTCCAATGTCTGTATCTGCTTTTAAACCAGCCCGAATATGTTTTCCGTATTTTCGGAAAAACAAAATTGGTAAATTTTAAGAAAATATCACATTTTTGGTTTAAAAAATCTCGTTTCCAAGTAATTTCACTTTATTATAGGACTGTTAACGATTTAGCATCTGTATATTCTGAAATAAAGCCATGAAATAGAAAAGATTTCTCAAAATCATCGGCCACACCTGTATGTTCATCCGAATATTCAGGCAAAACTGAATATAATTTATTCACTAGTAGAAGCTGAACTAAGCAAAAAAATGTGTGGGACAGAAGAATTTAGCCAAAATTAAAAAACCAATTTGTTATTATTAGTAGTGTGACGTTTCTTTGCGATAACAGTACGAAGACAATTATTGTAATTGGAAAATAATTTTTGACATTGAAACTATATGGAATTATTTTTATAAACGGTGACTTCTTTTGAGATTTTCGTTCTCTGCAGTTGTAGTTAACATTGTTTCTCGACCTTTGATGAATGGTCGCCTCTAAAACAAAGACTTTGAAAGTCTCAAGAAGAACCTGAAGCCAGAGATGTTTGACATGGGTAAAAACAACTTCCGTCTTAGTCATCGCGAGAAAAATGTTGAGAAGAAAATTATTATCATTGATTTTCGCTCACAAGTCATGCAAAAAACATGTGCTCCAGGGGGACGAGAAATTATTCCACACTAGGTTGTAATAGTTCATNGTATTCATGGAATAAGAGGACAAACTAAATAACCGAAGGGTATGCATAAGACCTTTTTGTTCGAAGCTGGTATTCCTCATATCAACTGCGGAGCTGTCAAACGGCGCTACATGTGAATCGCGCCGAAATATAAAGACGTTCGTTTAAATCTTCATTTTACTGAAACATTTCCCAAGAAAATGCATTTGTTTCAAGTCAGAAATTCAGAATGTGGCGATGCTCAGGATTTAGATATCGAAAAAGGGAGTCATGCAATTTTTATAAATAAGTAGTTCATCGAGAAAGATTGTGACACGCCTGTGTGTGTGTGTGTCAAACAGTTTTTCAAATAAATCCTGAAATAGATTAGAAAGTTTTCTCTGACCACATGCTAAAGTGACTGAGAGAATTAAATCGCATATTTACGTTTCAAGCGGTCAAAAGAATGCTGTTAAAAACTAAACTGAACGTGGATTTGTGAACGGAATAAAATTTTTTCTAAAAGTGCTAAGATCTCCGCTATTTTATCTTAAAATTCTTACATATTGCGAACACATTCGTTTAATTGCTTATCAGTCTGAGAAAGTGCAACATTCATGTGAAATAATGTTGACACACGCTATGGCATGGTTGACACACTTATGTACATAGGTCGTGTCAGCCCATGACACGCAAAAGTGTGTCGCAAAACATAGACTGATGATGCGTATTGATGACATTCATTTGTTTTATGATTTTGTGACAACTAAACTCTCGAAAGTGATTCGGTTTTGCGACAAAAATTTTCTCACTGCTTTCGCGTTTATCATCAACCTCCTTAAATAAGTCTTTGATTGCGAAGTCTTAAATTTGTACACGCCCAGTAAGGTAGAATTTATAGAGTAATCTTGCCCATTTCCGTCATCAAAACATAAAAGTTTAGCCTTTTCAATAATTCTTTCCAAAATTCTCACCAAAGAGGCACGGTTAATGTGATGCAGAAAAGTCTGTAAGCATCAATTTACAAATTTTGTATTTCATAATAAGTTTTACAACTGCTGAAAGTTCTTTCATATTTTACATGAAGCCGCAAAGTGATTTTTGTCAAAACACTATAATTAATTCTTTCAATCAAAATTTTCGAAACGTGTGAATTCACAAGCATTTTTAGGAATGAAGAAAATGTTTCGAAAAACTGAATAAATGTCAAGCCTGAGGGTGAGTCATGTAAGTGGATTTGAACTTCACAATTGCCGTATAAATATTTTCGTTCGCACGTGGAGTCTCCGTTACAGAAACGCTTTGCCGTTCCTAGATTTTCGAGGAGCATAAAATAAAACCGGGAATAAGATATTGATGAAACATTGAATGCAAATCATAATATTTGTCCAAGGAATATCGGCATTTTCAAATTAGGTTTAATGTCCTATGTCTTCGCATTCTCATGACATAAAATGTTGATTGAGGATTTTGCCTAGCAAGAATATCGTTGCGAATATTAGGTGAAGCTGTGATATACTTCTGAAATAAATCAAAACTATGACTACTGTTTTATGAGCTGCAAGAACACAGTGAAGACAAAATATCTCAGGCATGAGGCACAATTTAGTTAAGCAACAGTGGAGCGTCTGGCAGCGGCCGGGCACCCGTAATTACTCAGGGCTGCACGCCATTCTGGGGCAACCCCTGCCACGCCTCCCTGAGTGCTTGGGCTATAAAGGAAGGCTGGAGGCTGTAAAGACACTTATGTGCTGTCTGTTAACTCCGACGGAGGCACTGGATCTTCTTCAAATTTTACGTAATCTGTTTGCCGAATGCAAATTGGCTGAAGGTGTTAGTTTCATCAAATTCTTTAGTTGACTTTTTCGCAGATCTTCAAATTGACAGAGAATGATGGGTCACGCGGTAAATCAGGCCTCACCCGGCTGTTTATCCCTCATGTCTCATTTAGACGGTACGATATCATAGTTTAGTAGTTAGAATGAATAATTACGTAGTTGACGCTTTCATTGAATAATTTTTCAATCATCTTCCAGTAAAAAGATTCATAAAATGGATTTACAATTTTTTCCTCATCGTCAAATGCTTAATTGATTTCGTTATTACAAGTTCATTCATGTATGATACTTTTTGATTCAAGTTTTTGTGTCTTATATGTCATATTTCCAATTNTCAGAATAATTTGCTACATATGCAACTGCCTAATTTACGCAACATTTTGGATTTCGGAAACATGTGTAAATGGTGTTTAGTAAATCAATATCGGGCTAATAAAAGGGGTTCTCAGGATTTTTTAGTTTCAGATTTTTATTTAAACTCAATTGTGGCTGACTTTTTCGCCACCGTTAGTCAAAATCCTTTGCATTTCGTTAATGACATATCATCCATACTGTTGAAACTAACAACCGTTAGTTTCAACCAACTTTCGTAACAACTTTCAACCAACTTTCTTTTGAGAGCGAAATTATTTAGCCCGTCCATCGTTGATGATTATTGATCATTTTTACCGATAAAGTGCTTCGAAGTTCAACTTAAAGTGGTCAAGAGGTGTCTATTTTATTCGCTTTTTTACTTCCTGAACAAACTTCACTGCAGTAACAGCACGTAGGTTAGATTGAAACATCTTATCAAAAATGGTCCTGTACTTTTCGATTTGGTAAAATGTTTTTGAAAATAACGAAATTCAAATTCAACTTCATGTGCAAGTATCTTCAATTAATTCCAGCTGTAGCATGAAAACCACGGAAGCAAAATAATAAGCACTTTTGTCTTTTCAAATTTGCATACATAATCTTTGCTTCGATGAAGTGTATGACTTACATTAGAAATAAGAACATTGAACATTTTCCCATGCCTTAAACTTGAAGTTAGTTGGTTGGTTCTGTAATCTAGTCAAAAGTCGGAACTAGTAAAAGTGAAGATAGATTTGAATTAAAATTAAGCATTTTTATGCATTTCGTTTTTAGCTCCATTAGGTTCTTCACAATTCTGAAGCCAGTAAGATTTCAGCCGACGTTTCTGCATGATGCGTCATTGTTCCCACTTATCTTTTTCCTTTTGTCCTATTTTTTTTCCTCTTTTGGACTAAATGTAACTGTTCGGAGACATGGAGGTATTTTTGTCGGGAACTCGCGTTAGCGTAAATTTCATGTCCACCTTAACTAATTTACCATAAATCAACAGATAATGTAAAATATTTTCACTATTCACAAAATGGCTGCACTGTTCTCAAACGTCACTGCATTGTTCGTTTATGTTTTGAGTTTTTCGAGCGTCTTCAAAGCAAGAGTAAGCGGCGTTGAACAAACAGGCTTGTTCAGGCTGCACTCTCAAGGTGCATTGTGCGCTTCCTACAGCAACGAAACGTTTCACGTACGAAGTAAAATACAGGTGAGTGGCAAAACAACGCTGGTAAAATAACCTCCTGCAAATCATGGCAGAAAGACCGTATTGTTGCAAATTACTCAGATGCTGGTGATATCAATTATGTCTTTTCTTTTTATCAGAAAATAGTTGAACATGGAGCAACACGATAAAACTATTTGTGCCTCATGTGAATGACTAAATAACTATCACAGCCAAAACCTTTTGTCGTGATTAGTATATCAAAACAAATGATTCTCATGAGTTGCACAGAGTAAATCAATGGTTCTAAATTCTGGAAGTTGGTTCTGTCTTAAAAAGTGAACTGAAGTTGATACCACACAAAGAGTACATGCGATAGATTCTTTGTCTGCGTAAAATAATACTCAAAATAATGTGCTAATTTTCACAATTTTCATTTGATCAGACGTTCGTAACCAACTATCAGTAGCTCTGCTCTCAATGTCAATCACGGTGAAATTTATAGCTGGAAATTTTGAATAAATTGAGAATTAAAAAAAAATTGGCCTAAGATATGATCGCTTCTTGTGAGTTGACTGATTTTAGAGGATAGTATCTCCGAGTAAAATCAGCTGCGAATAGTGCACAGGTTCTTTCAGAATATAAGCGGAAAGTTAAAGTATTTGTTGAACGTATGGGGCATGCAATTTTTTCCAAATAATATATACATATAAAATTGAAAACCAGAAAATTTTGCGTTAGATAATTTCATTTTAAGATTGATTGATGCCCTCTGAAAACATGCTTCATGTCGGGAAATTGCTATTTATTTTTTTCAACCTTAAACCAGTTGGATGTCTGAACATCCAACTGGGATACTCTTAAATCTAAAACGTCAGATTCAAGCAAAAATTACAAATGTGCTGTAAAATTCTGCAGACGTGTTCTAAATGTAAAGTTCACTTGGTATTCACCATTTATTCTGAGACATGCAGAGCCATAAACATCGGGGCAACAACGCAATTTATCTCATCATATGAAACGACAAGTGATTAAATACAAGTGTGAATACGAGCCTACTCATAAAGCGTAAAATGTGGAGCCTATTTTCTTTTAACTCATATTGTAATATCATTAGGTGTGACGTAACTGCATTTTATGTCGGATCAAAAATTGATCAAAAAGGTACAACTGATGGATTCATTATCGATTGCTAATTATTTAACAAACAAACGTACTGTTACTAAAGTGGTAGAAGCCAACTGTAGAGAGCATCCAAAAGCGACGTGAACTTTCCTTAATCAACTGGCGCACGCTAAAAAAACTTGACTGTGTTCAGTTGGCTCACTTGTCAAATTTATCGCTTGTCCCGAAATTCATTACACCACCCTCACTGTCAACACACTCCATCCACACTGACAACACACTTAATTTAATACACTACATCCTCACTTCTAACACACTTCCCTCTCACTGTTGACACACTCCACTCTCACTACTAACACACTCCACTCTCACTGCTAACTCACTGTGCACTATAAAATAGCACTCTACGTCCACACACAAACTAGAGCCTACGTTCTTGTCAACCCGCACATTTCGCTCGAATTTCTGTAGAACCCTATCACCACAGCCATATAAGAGCGTTCCAAACTCGCAATCTGACAAATTTTAAAGAGTTTCACGTTAACTGCCAAACCAGAGCACTGCATGCTCACTGTCGAACGATTGTACATTCATAACTAAAACACAAAAGCAACCTTCGTTCTTTGTAAATGCACTACGCCATTATTACCAACGCATTCATTACTAAATCACGAGCGCCATTGGAATGACGGATTTGAACCATGAAACAGTAATAAATAAAATGCCGTTCAACGTCACCCATCGTAACTTCTCAACGCTGTCGTTGGGGGAGTTCCCGTGCAATCGTCGGGAATCGTTGGGACGAGTTCATAAGCAGGCATTACTTTTTCGAACAAGAACTCGTGAATTGACAATCGTTGAAACTC
>JACJUY010011430.1:0-18554 GCA_014220935.1 Platorchestia sp. MABIK
AGAACCGAACCTCTAGGACCTCAGAACAAGAACAATCGTGATAACCCGAATACCCCAAAACCCTACACACATTTAAAAACGTTTTACATGAATGACATTCTGCTCGCTGCTGCGTTATTTTTGAGATATAACAATGATTACGTTCAGATAGGAATAACATTATATGGTTGGTTGCTTAGTCGCCGCATTGTATGACGACGCCCACTTCAAGGCAGAAAATAACAGCCTTGGTTTGGGTAAGTTATGGGAGATGTCCCCCCTGAAATCAACTACTCAAGGAAATGATAGTAACGTTCTGTCTATGGAATTTAGATCTATGGAAATTGGCATACATGTGTATATTCAAAAATAAATAGAGGTCATCTCCACAACTTTTTCCCATTGTGAACATAATTTTGGAGACAATGGGAGAAAGGGGAGGGGGGGGGGGAGTGCAAACTTTGCAAGAAACACCTTCTCAAAAAGTACTTATGGTAAAACAATGACTTAGGTGTCATTGGATGCGCAATAAGTTGCTGCCTAAAGTGTCGTAGGATTACGTTGAATTTCACAAGTGTTTTAAAAAGTCATTTTTTCCATACATTTTTTATGAAGTCAAAAATTAGTTTGAATTTTGAAAACATTTTACGTCAGTAGATAGAGAAGCTTTTTGCATATCTAATGATACTCAAATCATTGCTCTACGATAAAAACTCTCGGAGAAAATAGATTTTCAAAATAACCTTTAATCTCCCAATTTCACCCATTTCCTCCCATTATCTCCGTACTTATGGAAAAAATGGGAAAACGTTATAGAGACGACTCCTGCTTATTTCTAAAAATGCATATGCTTGTTAATTTTCATAGATTTAAATTCTATAAAAAGAATCTTACAGTCATTTTGTAACAATTTCCAAATATCTTCCAATTTGTAATCATTTGCAAAAAATCTTCCTATGTTACTCAGAAATTATCGTGAATATCAACGTAATTCTCTACTCTTTATGCAGCAACTTATTGCGCATCCAACACTACCTAAATCTTTGTTCTATAATAATTAGTTTTGAGAAGATGTCTCTTGAAAAGTACATACTTTTTCCTACCCTTTCCACCATTTCCTCCAAAATAATGTCTAGAGTGAGAAAAATTTATGGAGACGACCCCTATTTACTTCCAAAAATACATACGTAAGCCGATTTTCATTAATCTAGATCCAATAGAACAAAAGTAAAAGCCATTTTCTTGATTTTGGGTAGACGTCTCCCTTAAGGTAAGATATTTTAGGTTGATTTATGTTGTTTTAGGTTAGTTCATTTAACCATCTCACAATAACCTACCCTAACCCTATCCATCGTAACGTTAATACCGTATTACAGCATATTTACATGTCCGTTCTTTAATTTTTACATACGACGTTCTTATAACTTCAAAGTTGAAAAACTCGAAAGCAACGCGTCAGCGAGCAGAATGTCATTGGTGTAAAGCGTGTAAAATGTGTTCCTTTGGTGATTCCTTGAAACGGAATTTTTAACTTCCGTGAAAGGCTTAAATTCAATATCGACCCTATATTACAACATAGAAATATCAATGGGAAGAAGTTCGCAGCAATTTTTGAGAATTCCCAACAGTATGGACAGAGTCCCCATTAGGACATTTTTTTTATTATTTTACCTAGAGAAATGAAATTTGGTGTATTGATAGGAAATGCAGTTAGAAATTGTTTGTCTTCTAAAAAATGCAATTTTCTTCATAGAAAATGAAATATTCATAGAAAACGGAATTTTTGGGGTTTCAAAATGCTTCTCCTCCGTTAGTTTTTGAGCTACAGTAATGATTATGGTATAATTGGATGTAAAAAGACGTGGACATTCAAAAAGTTAAATGCTTTTCCCAAAATTTCCAGTTTTACATAAAAAAAATGAAAAAAATCAGGAGCAACTTTGTTTTTCAAAAAAATATGGATACATGACGTCATAACTTTTGAACAAAAATAAATTTTGAAAAATAATTTGACTGTTTTGGAAAGCCCTTGTCTTTCTACATCCAATGATACCAAAATCATCACTGTAGGAGAAGCCTTTTGAAATCCCAAAGTCCATTGTTTACATTATAAGCAAAACTAAGAAACATAAACAACTTTAATTAAAAATTTTAAAAACTTTTGGTTCAGGTTAGACCCCTGAAATCTTTATACAGTAATATATAGACATAGAAGATGATATAGCAACGTCGTGCCATGAAGAAAGTGCCATGGGGGAGGTGTAACATGATAAAATACCACTTCCCCTCCCCTCCCCTCCCCCACATTCTTCAAACCCCCGTAGCGGGCGAACGAGTGAACACACGAGTCTCATTTTATCACAGGATGTACCTGACCTCTTACACTTCCTTAGCAGCAAGTCAGCAACAATCCCTATTTCTCAAATGGTCTCAAAATCCTGGACTCCTATGGGGGATTCTGCCATTAAACACTCAATAAAAACATGTTTTGTTCATTGAGCACAGGTTTACTGATTATTATGAATTAATTTGGTATAGAGGTTTGATCTTATTTCAATGACTGCCAAAAGCACCTCGAACCAGATATGAAATGCAAACCGAGGGCTTTAACCCGGCGAAGGAAAGTGTTTTGTACGACCAAGTACAACTTGTTGCTGTAGTTCCCTGGGGTTTATCGAGGTTTTGAGTCCGAGTACAACTTGCAAATCACAGGAGAGAACTTGAAGTTGAGAGCCTACAGCGTCGGGGCCTTTGCAACGGCCAACAATTCCCTCCGCACTAACAATATTTACATTTCACGCAAGAGTTCAACAAAAGTTACTTACTTTTTTAGAGTTCGGCGCGTGGCCCGATGCTTGGGCCCTGGCCCAAGTATTAAGTGGTAAAGTCAGTAACAGACCACAGTGACTGAAAAGTTTAAAATCCGATACGCCATTCCGCTGATGTGGATTGAGAGCGCACAATTTAAAATTTTTATTTACTCTTCTTCAACAAAATGAATTAATATGTTTTCAACTAATAAGATACTTTTCAACAAATGCGCCTAATGTTAATACTTTTAATTAGTAAAACAAACTCGTAATTTTTTCGTTGCTTGTATCCTAGTATATGTGAACGTGTGTATGTGTACGTACATTTAAATACATATTTATTTGTGCATTTAAGCTCAACAGTTTTTGGAAATTTTCTCTTCATTTCTCCTATAAACACCGTATTTTTCTATTTTCTCCATATGTTATCGTAAAGCATTTAAATGAGAAATCTCATATATATGTTGTGTGAGTTAAAGCGTGCACTCTTAGGCTGTCAATTCAATTTTTCATTTTTTATGCTTACTTAAAATGAAATTTTTGATAATCTGCCTCAACAAACCATTCTAATAATGTTCCTTGATGTCGAGAAGTACAAAACTTATAAGCCAATGTACGTATTACATGTCATATGGGCTTTCGATCCACTAATGTCTATTGAAATGTTTTAATACACAAATATTCATTGTGTTATTTTCATGAATTAAAAAACATTTTTCAACTTCAACTAACCAACATAGGATACATTGTGTGTTATTCTATTCGTTTATGTACAAGCCATAAACTTGCCGTCATGGCACCCATGCATATTTCTCAATTAAATACATTTGCATCATGTTTCGAAAATAGCTAACTTTTTCATTTGTAAACATTACAGGACATTAGTGTTTTCTTCTCTTATTCACATTCTAAAATGTTCTTGTTCTAAATGTGCTCGTCATAGCCGTGTGGCTTCAGGACTTGCCTCCGTGAGGGCAACGAGGGTTCGAGTCCCGGCGCTGGTGGCGATTTTCTTCGTTGGGTTTTGGAGAAAAAATTTTTAAGCACAATACCCCACTCCACCCAGGTGTCTGAAATGAGCACCGGTCTTGACCGGGGGAAAGCGTCATGGCGTCCTGGTGTTAGTTTTAAGGCATTTGAAAAACCATTGTACAAGGTGAAATGTATCACGCTTGAATTAGAAATAAAGCATCCGTAGCTGCCGATGTGTTTTGTTTGCTTGTTAGTCGTATGTGGCGCAATTTATCATATCATTTCTTACGCTCTTGAGTAAATTATGACACCCCTATGTGAGTGATATGTAGTGGATTCTCATGGTCCATACGAGCCTAAATTTCACAAATTATTTATTTCACAATTTAAAAATCGAATCCCATCAACACAAACATTCTCATAATTTTCAATCACTAAATTCCATCAATGAAAACCGTAAATCTATTAAAAATTGTACCCGAAAATGTCACCAAAAATTTAATTTCGACCGACGCCGCTTATTAACAACAGTGTCGAGACCTATAGTGTTCCGCCATTTCCGAGCTGCATCTCATTGTCGGTTGGTCTTGGTGATCCTCCTGACTAGTGGGACTTCAATTTGCATCGTTGTGTCTGTTACTGTGTAAATAGAACTTTTTACGATAGGAATTTTCTATTATTTTTATGTGTCAGTGATTTTTAAGCCATCGTGATCGTTCCTTGCCTCAACTACCCTTAAAACTAGATCTTATCTCATTAACCCTTAGTCTGTGTAAATACTAGGATAAGATTCATTTCCTCTTATCAATTGTGTGCTAGTATTGCAACATCTAAGAGACAGTGTTAACAATTACTGAGTCATCTCTCCATTGTGTGCTTTGGTTAGTCAATTGTTGTTAGCCTGCAATAATTTCCCCAAGATCTTAGAAAGACAAATTTCACTGTAAATCATTTCAAAAGTCAAGTATTTTTTACTAAATATATCACCTCATTTTGTTACAAGTTAATAGATGCCTCATCTCGTTTACTTATGTTGTTGCTTAGAGCTGTTAGGCAGAATTTGAAGTGTTGTGATGGCAACTAGACTTCACCTAGAATTATATAATTATTTTTACTAATGTTTGCTCACAAAGTGCTAAGTCATGTACTTGTAGTATTGTAAATATATTTTGTAAATCAGCTCCTGCCTAGTACAACCGGATCTTTCCAGCTAAACTCACTTATTGCTCAACTGGCGCATCTTCACTAGCTTGCCTAACCATGCCTAAATTCATTACTTTTCTAGTGTGTTTCAATGTAAGTTTGCAATATACAAATTCTCTGTTGTTTTGTTCAGTTGTAAATGCCAGTATTTGGTTTAGGGGCTTTAGTGTTTAAATTATAGCAGCATGCTGAGTAAGAAAAGGATGTTATCTTTCATTGTGAGAAATATCCCACTATTTCTCATTTCTGTATTTTTTATTGTTAATATAGCTAGCTCAACCTTCAAATCCTTGTTGTAAATATCAGGCTCCTAGCTAAAATTAATAAACTAGATTAACATGCTGCGTCATTTAGTTCAGGCGCACCAATCTTTAGCTGCAGTTACCCAACTGACAGCCAGGCTGTGAAGCCTAGTATATATCATAGCCATGGCTTTGTGCTAGAAAATATTAAGGTTGAAATCTTGAAGGGCTGTGATCTCTGAACTAGTTGTCAATGGTGCTGATAGATCTCAGACCTGCACTCGGGCGCCAGAGCAGTGGGCTGATTTTTATTTACTAGTGATTACCTTGTTCAGGGTTCTTCTTGTAATACATAGATTGTGACGGCCTTGCATGTGTATAAGAATATGCTCCCTAACCTGTACATAATAATCCAGCCTGCTGTTCCCGCACAGGATCTTCGTGACACGACACTCACCCAAACTGACAGCGTGTCCCTAAATAACCCCTTCTGCTCACATCTCCCTTTTTCCTGAAGCTCCCAGGCTAGATACTGCCTCCTTCGCAACTATAATAAACCTGTGGGCTACTGCACACCTGCATTGAGCTTTCCCAAACCCCAGGTTTATACTCATGTTGGGTTGCATCTATCACCCTCACTGCACTCGCCCACTGTACTACGCTGCATCTGCTGGTTGCCCACCTTAGTCTCTAGAATAACATCCATTCCTAAGTGCCCTGTAGTTGAAGCTTACCACTTCTAACATATAAAGAAAGTGCACACTCACAAGCACTCTTCCCCCCAAACTGGAACAAACTGACCAGGGAAGACATCGTTTGAAGCTCTGCTACCAGGATTGGGCCCAAGAACTTCTCGGAGAATCAAGACACCAGAGTTGAACCGCAGTGCAGTAACTTCCAATAAATCTCAAACTGGCGAGCGTTCTATGTTCTTTCATTTATCCTCATTTGATGGTTGGAAACTGATAGATTCAACGACGCCAGTTGAGCGTCTGGATTCTCACTCTTTCTGAGTCATAGTGGCCGTAATTTATTTATTGTATTTTAATTGATGCCTGCCCAGGCATCTGGTGACCCTCACAAGCATTAATTACCTTAAAGTGTCTGGTAATTCATCATAAAACCACATTTCATTTGTGTGTGACCGAACAGGCACGCAATTTGAATGTAACGTAAATATGTAACTACTGTAGCAATGTAAATAATTTATTTTACAATAGTTGCCCGTACGATAATAGTCAAATCATTCGCTGGTGTATACAGTATACATAAAAGAATGCCTTGAGAATTAGATTAAATTAATATGATATTTTTTGCTAGATACCAACAAATTGTACCAAGAAAAGTACCAATGAGAGGTCACAAGGCGAGCGTTTCATTGGATAGTTGAGACGTTTTCAAGCAACAAGACTCTCACATGTGTGAGATAATCGAAGCGAGTTT
Source organism: Platorchestia sp. MABIK (assembly GCA_014220935.1). NCBI lineage: Eukaryota > Metazoa > Arthropoda > Malacostraca > Amphipoda > Talitridae > Platorchestia > Platorchestia sp. MABIK. The sequence continues at coordinate 6,650 of JACJUY010011430.1, forward strand.
ACTCGCAAGTTCTTGCCAGTGGCAGGACAGTGTAGAACTGAACGCAGTAAGGACACTACNTAACATTTATTAACTACATAACGCGTACACAGCACATCGCAAAAGTTATCTTTTAACAATAAGATATTAAGATAAAAAACTATTAGCTTTACAAAAAACATTTCAATTTTGTAAATGCAACGTGTGATTTTCAAAAAGTATAATTTTCCTTAAGGTTACGTTCGCAACTCTTACGGACAAGCTTCACGTCTTTCTTTTGAGAACTCTTCCTTCAGTTGAACTGGCGTTCTCAAACTTTTTGAAGTTAAAGACCACTTTTATTACAGATAATAGGCTGAGCCCACCTCACATGACCACCTATCAGGAAAATATTTAAACAGTATATGCGCGTCTGTTACATTTTCCGGACCACCTCCGGTCAGAGTCAGGGCTGCCAAAGAGACTTTTATCAAAACCCAAGATCGGGAAATAAAACCCAAGATTACCATATACAAAAAAATACGTTAAATGAGGTGTTTTTTCTTAATGTGAGGACAAATTTGAACCATAGGTAGAAAAGCTTAAAATAAATTGATTCTTACGAATGATAAAATGCCGAAAAGTAATACGGACTTTAACAGAAACTTTAAAACTTAGAGAAGGATACTACGTGCGCGCCAATATTAGCGCTAGTCTTAATAGTTCCGTCCCAACTAAAGAGGGTTTTTGCTATTTGTACAATAAAAACCGCAAACATTTTTCGGTTAGCATAAATATCTGCAATTTCAAGCTCTTAAGCATTAAATAGTGTTTGTACATTATCGGAACACACGAGTTCGATGCGTCGAGGTTAATGGAGGCCACTTAAATTTCTTTATCTGTTATAAGAATAGTTTGTTGAATAAAACTTGAGCATTAATTCACGGCTTGTTATTAATGTCCTACAATACCTCGACGAATATTTCCAAACAAATTGTAAAAATGTGTCTTTTATTAATAAAATGGAATAGCTACTGAAGTTAATTATTGACAGCTTGGTGTTAATTTCCTTACGAACATTCAAATTGCAAAACATTTTTCTAAACTGTAAAATGCTTGATGGCTTTGTTGCAAAAATAACATAAAACTGCTTTAGTGGGGTCGGAATTATAAAAAATAGAGTTAACATTGGCGTCCACGTAGTATCCTACTTTAAGTTTTACAGCTTCTTTTAAGTCTTTATAACTCGAAAACTAAGGAGTTTTTGGCAAATTGTAATTCATGAAAATTGATTTATTTTCAGTTTTTCTACCAATGGGTTAAATTTGTTCCCACAAAAAATACCCTGCATGGTTAAAAAAATATATATATATACTCACGTTACGTTGGCGAGATTCATCAAAAGCTGTACCATCTAAAATTACCTAGGAAAGTTTCGTTCACCTCATCGACATATTTTCGGCTATTTTACCAGCAGGAAATGCAAGCTCACAGGCCTCAATGTTGGCGAAGGGTAGATGATGTGCTACAAAATGAGCTGCATACCTCATCTCGCTCCTCGCGATATGTTTGCTTTCAGTTGACTCTATTTTAAAATATTGAGTGATACTTGTGCTTCCTTAAGCAACTGCAAATTTTTTTTATGACTAAAATAATCTTTATTCTTCTACAACCTAGACATATATTCATTTTTAGTGCACCTTTGCATGCCTTGCAGTAATTGGAGTCTTCATCGTTGCAGTCCCGCTCAAACCACTCTTTAAATTTCGTTTCACTGAGCCATTTTCCTTGAAGCACTCACTGAGTATACCATTTGCTCGCCATAGCCGTATGCCTATAGGACCTGCCTCCGTGCGGGCAAACACGGGTTCGATTTTCTCCGTTGGGTATAAGAGAAAAAATTCTAGCACAATACCCCACTCTACCCAGGTGTCTGAAATGGGTACCGGTCTTGACCGGGGGAAAGCGTCATGGCGTCCTGGTGTTAGTTCTAAGGCATTTGAAAAACCAATGGACAAGGTGATATGTATCAGGCTTGAATTGGAAATAAGGCATCCGTAGATGCCGATGTTTGTTCGTTTTGTCTTCTTTGCTAGCATAATTTCCTCAGACACTTTTTCAATTTAAATGGACAGAGTTCCTAGAAAGACAATCGCCTCAATATTTGAGTTCAATCAAAAATGCGCACAATTTTCGTATCAAACCACTGACCAAAATCACATAGCAAATGCAATTAACGCGACCGGCACACGTCATACACACTCTAATCAGTTTTTTGACAAAGCGGCGCGAGCTCAGCAGGTTGTGATTTGTGACGGGTATGCTACGCGTTCATACGCTAAGCGCTCTTACAGGTATGCAACGCATTTCAAACGTATAACAACACCTTTAAGCGTAATAAAAAGAATGCATTCATCTGTAACAATTTGACTTTGAGAAATTTCTGTATAGCATGAAAGAAGCATGTGCCTCAAAACCCAAGATTATCAACGTGCTTAAAGACAAAAACCAAGAACCCAAGGTATACCGCTAAATCCCAAGCATTCGCAGCCCTGGTCAGACACCACGCACCTTGTTCCGATGATCCCGCCTACGGACACAACACGTATGAAATTTATTTTTACTGTTCGATGCACCCTAGCGAATAGAGATCTTATCCTGCAAACATATTACGAAGGTGAAATTCACTGCTGAATCTAACCCCTTACATTTCATCTGACCGTACTGTGAAGACTGATGACTTTCAGGAAAATTTTCCATGAAAATTCAAGAGATTCTAATGTAAAATTATTCACTCGGAAGCGCAAGTGCAAATTTGCACTTCAAAATTTAACGAGAAGATTGACTCATACATGAGAAACTGATTTGTTGTGTGTCGTGTGCGCACACAAACACCATTGTTAAAAAAAACAGTATAGTAAGCCATAATGTTAATAATTTATTAAGTAACTATAAATGAAGAGTTATAACACAGGTATTAATTTGTGGAAAAGTGGAACACATTTTCGGTAAATAGATTTGTAAAATTGTAGGTATGATTATCAATAATACGCTTAGGAACAAAAACTGAGTTAATATTTTGAATTGGAATGCAGTAACATCAATATAATCTTATGTTCACGTGTTACGATACGAGCTTGGGCCTGTCGGCCTCTCGTTACCGATAAAGAAATTCAAACCTCGATAGTCGTAGACGGAAAATGAAATTAAAGATAGAAATACACAGAACGAGGGGGTATATTTATATCTACCGTTGAACACGCGAGTTAAATGTGATAATTGGCAACAAACACAAAATGCCACACAAAATGAGGGACGTGCGCTTCGAATCGTAATGAGCGCCAGCAACGATTGCATGTTTTAACGTAACACAAATTTCTCATGGATACTATCAAGAGAAAATTTACTCGCAATAAACCAGAATTAAAAATAATTAATAGCTGGGCTAGCGTACGCACGAAATAAAAATGGGGAGAACATAAAAACAATATAACCCTTGACTCACACAAGGAGTTAAAATGCGGAACACTTTGCGCCACGCACAACGTGAAACTCTCAACATCACAGTCGAAACCAAATCAAAATCACTCCGAATAGCGCGCCATTTCACATCTCTTTTCAATGTGATTCTTGTTTCCAACTTGCACTTTTGTAATCACTGCATTGAATCCTCAATACCACAAAATCACCCTAGCTCTTCTGTGATGCATCGTTGGCGTTGATATTATACCGCTTTCACTTTGTGCTTGAAGGAGTCAAGCCAGGCTACTCCAAGCTGCTTCCCCTTGCTTCTCAGATGTCAGCCGGTGTTGCTGTTAGGCTGTCCGGCGCCACGTCGGCCCATTTTCGACGGCTGCCGATTTTGGTTGCACTGCCCTTGCTGGTGTTGGCAATTCTTTGCGAGGCGCCCAATGCACTGTCTGTTCGCTCCATGCTGCCCGTGGAGATTTTTGAATCTTGCAGAGGCTGTCGGTGTGTGATTAGCACAGAAGGAGTCTGTGCACTTCGTTGCCTGGCGTCTGATTAGCCTCGATGGTCGTCGATTGTTAGTGGTGCTGCTTTCGCTGTTGCAGACACATGGCAATGGTTGTTTAACGTTGCTCGCTTTCTTGTAAGCTTGCCTTTTCTTGGCCTCCTCGGTGGGTTCTTCCACAGATTGATCAGTTCTGAGGCTTTTATTCAAACACACACTCTGCTGGGGAAGGTCGGCAGGAGCACCGGCCCTCCCCGCTCCGACACTTCTCTCGCACCAGTTTTCTTTCCAAGCCCTCGATTCTTCTTGTCGCTCCCTTATATGTATCTCTCTTGGATTCGTCTAGAATGTTCACGAATGTTCGCAGTTATGAAGACAGCGTTCTAATCCTGATTGGTGGAATTCTCGCTTGTTCTGACGTCTCGAAATCTCATTGGCTAAGTGCTCGTTTTCAATGCTCTACCTCAAACTAGCCTAGCAACACATTGCATTATTAAAAGATTTAAGATTTTTCACTACATACCCCGCTCGCCCCAGAAAAACTTGAGCCAAATTGTCAATTTGGTTCAAATTTTCTTTCGTGATATCAATTTCGTACCATCAGGTAACTCCCCACATTATAAAAAATTTTGAAACATTCACCGAGATTCAATACCTTCATGTTTCCCAATATCGAACTCTCGTTATATATCTCAGTATCATTTACATTGTTGATGACACGCTTATGACAACGCAGTTTAAAAAAAAAAATCTTCGTTCATAACTGACATACTCTAAATATTTGAACCGCACATTTCTAACACACAGCATCAAAGAAGCAGCAACGAACACAGCAAAGGTGAAACACATTTTGCACAAACATAGACGCATAAAAAATATTAATGAAACTCACATGACACATTATTTTCGGCTTGCCCTCGGCAAATCCTACGACATAGTAGAAGCATGTAAATCAGAGGCCGTCTAATAGGCGACTGTAGTACATAGAGCGACATCACTTAAGCATTCACTCTTGTAATCCACCTGGCAATAAAATCTCAAAATGGAGGTGACGTTTCAAACTCAAATATTTTCTTCATAATCATGATTTCATCCTCCATTTCCATAAAAAATGCACATTTTCATCATCACCATCGTCGTCAAAATCATTACTATCATGACCACCATCATTAAAATCATCATTATCATCACTATCAGTGTAATCATCAAAGGGTTATCATCATGATCGAAGGGGGCCCTCTGGGTGTCAGGGAAAAATGCTAATTTTTTTAAATGAGCTAACGATTCAATAAAAATCCGTCCTTGCGTCGCGTCATTACGCGGAAAATTATGTAGATCTACCTTGTGCGTCGCGTAAATCACGCGGAAAAATCCAGTAGATCATTGCGTGAATGCGCGTTCAAATTCCTTCCTTGGGGCTCCTCAGCCCTTTTACTATGGTTGAAGCAATAAAATATACTTCTCTGCGAATGCCACCAGGTTTGGTCAGTGATTCTCTCATGGACTAGAGAAATACTTAACCCCTGTGGTTCGCGTTAAATTAATAATGATCGACTTGATAATTACGCATTTAATTGTCTAACATTGTCATCTAGTGATCGAGAGACAGCGCACTATGTCGTTGATCAAACTAAGAGTTTCATTCTATGTCGAGTTAATTTCTCGCATTTCTTGCAAGCCTTCCGTGATTGGCGGAAGTGAACTAATACAAGAATTGCTCTTACATAAATGAATTAATCCAGGTTCCATTAACCACCTCTAGACTAAAGTAAAAAAAATTCGTTCGACGGTGTCTCCGATCGGTTAAATTTACTCAAAAAAAATTCCATAAGATTTAAGAAAATGTGCTTTCAGCAACGTACGACCAGTCCCGTTTTCATTCGCAACTGTCGATCACTGTAGTACATGACTATATAAACATTCATACAAAATAATGTACGCAAAATCGAGAGATCTGCCGAGTGGGCCGAAATCCCGAACGCGAAAAAATAGAGAAATAACATTTCATCAGACTTACGCCATCTTGCCGTGCACAGCAGCATTAAGCGATCCGATTCCATGTCAATACACACAAAAATATGAAAATGAGAAATAACATCCTAATTCACCTGATATCCCAGCCTTCGAGACAGTACAATTTTCTTTAGATTATTTCATCTCACTCGAAGAGGTGCTGTTGTTCATGTCCACGATATTTATATACCTACTCTATTTACGCATTTATGATCACACGTGTTCCTTGTCAATCCCGCCTAAGTCTGACATTTCAGACGACACCAACACAGGAACGTAACTTCATTAATAACTCTGATACCTTTAATTAAGCTAATAAAGGAATGACACATGGAATTTTCTTATAATTCGCAACTCGCAAAGGACAGAGTACAACAGAAAACGAGTTATAAATTTCTTCGAGTCAAATTCCTTGTCATTTAGAGTTTCACGCATTTTAGATAGATGTCAGTGGTAACATTTTTGATACATTTCCTACTCTAACATCCTACTTTTTTAAGTTCACGTAGTACTACACTAGAGCCATTAGCACTCGAGCCTTGACGCACAAGAATTTTAATTGCTCTGTACAGCAGAGCAATAAAACTCCCACAAATGCTCTGCGCCCCTCAGCCTCTGTCTCTGGCACACGCATTATCAAAAGAAATTCATGTTTATTCATTACAAGTGGCTCTCATTTTCAACTTTCACTCTATAATAAACTCTCACAACAGAGATTAAAACTCCATTACGAAATATTGCGTATTTCTGTTATAGAAATGATCATATTCCAATGAAGTTGATTTGCTCACTTTGCCCATGCAAAACCAATCTCGGCATTAAATAATAATTCAGTTTGAATTACTGACGAAGCTGGTTCACATTCTTCAAACGTTAAAAATTTATGCGGATTTCAAATGAAGTTCCTAATTTAATTTGAAATTCACACTATATATCATTGGTTGTTTCACGTAGATAATCGCCTGATATGGGTGCATGATGTATTTACTACTAGAATTTGACTACAATAAGATATGCTCAGTTCAACTCACGTGTTCCTTTCTAAATCTACATACACTTAATGTAAAAAATAATGTCTCACCCAAAGGTAGCTGGGATCGAAAAATAACCTTAGATTTATACACCCTACACTGTAGACATCTATGTTCAAATTTTTATTTCATCATGAAATTTATTTCAAGTTTCAGTGCTCAACTGATTTTATAACACCGAGATTAATTGAAGTAATAATTTTCTTCCTACAGCAAGAACATCGTTCAAAAAAACAACCGACGAATTCAGCAAATAATCATTAAAACACAAATTCGAATTTTCACTCTGGAATATTGGAGTTTAGTATGATGCTGTTGAAAATATAGAAAATCAAAATGAAACTTTACTTTAATTGTCACATGTGTAGGCGTTAATTCCATCTTTAAGTGACTAAAATTAAACTGAAAATGAATGAGCATCATCTTTGAAGATGATCACACACTCAAAAAAAAATCCACTACATTTAATTATTAACTGTTCTACATTCCGTCACTTAACTCCGTTTTACTCCGACAATTGGTTAAAAATTACTCAGCCTTTGATAGCAAGAAGAAATTGACCTTCATGAAAAATAATTCTATCACCATTTGTTAGAGTATGTTAATTTTATAATTTAAGTACTCAGATGTCAGTGAATCAAAATGTGAATCGTGTTGCTAAGCACTTGTTAAAGTGTAAAATGAAATTAGATTCACAAGAAGATTCAATAAAAATTTCTCCAAATTATTTTTAAATTGAGGGGTATAATGAAAGGAAAATATTAACTTGACCAATCTCTAAATACTTCTAAACACTATAAAATATCAAACTTGTTTCAAAGTTTCAACTGAGATAAGGCGGTTTCTACTAAAATTAAGGCATTAATTCCCGCGCTATCGGTCTACACATAAAAGTCAGTAAATAGTAATAGGTGGAAAAAATCATTGAGTCTTCCAATTAAATTCACCACAAAGAAAATTTCTATCAGACACATATTCAAGATAAGATCCAGCGCAAGTACCAGCTTGACAAAATGCAGCAGAACTCATGGTTCCAGCACACGCCGACAAATTCTAATCACAATGGCATTCAGCTGTTATTTTTCACTGAAGAATAAAAAATTAATAATGATGGCTGCGCTTCAGAACTTAACGAAAAATTTTATGACCGCTTTACATGCCCAAAAATATTAAGACATGCTCAGAAGACTAAACACTGTTACTTAAAATTAGGGGTGAAAACACTGAGAAGAAAATATTTAACTGAAGCAACTCTACGTTAATGCATAAATTTAGAAACGTGTGCAATACTGATGAAATGAATTTCTAATTACATTTAGAAAACTGATGCAATGGATCACACAGCTTTACATGACTCAGTCGAGTTCGTTTCAATTAGCCGCTCAGAAAATGGTCTAGCTGCAGCCGAGCTTCACCGCCACCACAAAGTTTCAGTTTTATAGCTCTACAAGCACAGCAGAGTGACTGAGGCTCACACAGTCGCAGCGGCGCCATCGAGCTCTAGGTCCATATTTTATTCCTATATATTATTGGGTTGAACTCAAATAACGCGCAGAATATAGCATATAGAGAAAATTCTGTTTAAAATCGAGCACTCATAACGACTGCATGTAATGATTGAGAGGTTATTAAACAAAAAAAAATTTTTAGGCACTGGAATGGTCACTCAAAAAAATTTTCCATGCTGATAAAAAGGCAACACGTATCACACTATGCAATAGACATTTTACGCTGTTACGATACGAGCTTGGGCCTGTCGGCCTCTCGTTACCGATAGAGGAATTCAAACCTCGATAGTCGTAGACGGAAAATGAAATTAAACATAGAAATACACAGAACGAGGGGTGACAGAAAGATGGAAATTAGAAATAGCAGTGTTCGCATAGTGCACCACGAGTTTACCTTAGATTTATCAGCATGGATAACAACGACAAAATTTGAAAGATTTAAACATATTTTATTAATATTTACCGTTGAACACGCGAGTTAAATGTGATAATTGGCAACAAACACAAAATGCCCCTGAAAATGAGGGACGTGCGCTTCGAATCGTAATGAGTGCCAGCAACGATTGCATGTTTTAACGTTACACAAATTTCTCATGGATACTATCAAGAGAAAATTTACGCACAATAAACCAGAATTTAAAATAATTAATAGCTGGGCTAGCGTACGCACGAAATAAAAATGGGGAGAACATAAAAACAATATAACCCTTGACTCACATAAGGTGTTAAAATGCGGAACACTTTGCGCCACGCACAACGTGAAACTCTCAACATCACAATCGAAACCAAATCAAAATCACTTCGAAAAGCACGCCATTTCACATCACTTTTCAATGTGATTCTTGTTTCCAACTTGCACTTTTGTAATTACTACAATGAATCATCAATACCACAAAATCACCCTAGCTCTTCTGTGATGCATCATTGGCGTTGATATTATACCGCTTTCACTTGGTGCTTGAAGGAGTCACGCCAGGCTACTCCAAGCTGCTTCCCTTGCTTCTCAGGTGTCAGCCGGTGTTGCTGTTAGGCTGTCCGGCGCCACGTCGGCCCATTTTCGACGGCTGCCGATTTCGGTTGCACTGCCCTCGCTGGTGTTGGCAATTCTTTGCGAGGCGCCCAATGCACTGTCTGTTCGCTCCATGCTGCCCGTGGAGATTTTTGAATCTTGCAGAGGCTGTCGGTGTGTGATTAGCACAGAAGGAGTCTGTGCACTTCGTTGCCTGGCGTCTGATTAGCCTCGATGGTCGTCGATTGTTAGTGGTGCTGCTTTCACTGTTGCAGAAACATGGCAATGGCTGTTTCACGTTGCTCGCTTTCTTGTAAGCTTGCCTTTTCTTGACCTCCTCGGTGGGTTCTTCCACAGATTGATCAGTTCTGAGGCTTTTATTCAAACACACACTCTGCCGGGGAAGGTCGGCAGGAGCACCGGCCCTCCCCGCTCCGACACTTCTCTCGCACCAGTTTTCTTTCCAAGCCCTCGATTCTTCTTGTCTCACCCTTATATGTGTCTCTCTTGGATTCGTCTAGAATGTTCACGAATGTTTGCCGTTATGAAGACAGCGTTCTAATCCTTATTGGTGGAATTCTCGCTTGTTCTGACATCTCGAAATCTCATTGGCTAGGTGCTCGCTTTCCGTGCTCTACCTCAAACTAGCCTAGCAACACATAGCATTATTATAAGATATAAGATTTTTCACTACGCATGTGAAGAAATGAAGACGGCACAATCATAAGTAACACAGACTTAAATATTACGAGTACATGATCAAAGCTTTACAGATGAGATCAACATCAATGGCAGCCCATTGTTTCTTGCTGCCATCTTGGAGACAGAGGGAGCAGGGTTCTCTGTGGAGATGAGGGTTGAGCACTCATTTTAGAAGGAATATTACACTTTTTGTTTGATAATATGTGATTATGGTAATTTGAATTCACTCTCGGATGTGCATGGTGAGAGTGGGCTCTATTTTAGGCTAGAACTTCATGGTTTCTAAATCATAAAGGCACTTTGTCTCGGAGCAAAACAAGGAGCGGCCTCACGGCACGAAGTCACTCAATTGCAAAGGTTTGCGAAACGTTGACTTGGGGAGGATGGAGAGCAATGCGAGCCCAACGTAATACTTTTACTTTTCTTCCCTTGAAACTTGTTGATACGCCTAAAATTTACTTAGCTTTAAGATGAGTAGAGAATTCATAGAAAATATAGAAATAAAATAAAATATGGAAGTTAATTTCCCTGTATATAAAAATAGTTATTAAAAAAATTTCGAGTTCCTTGGGTCATCAGTATTTTGCATATGTGTCAGTTATTTCCCTTCGTGGGGGATAAATAAGTATTGAAACTATTTTGAAGTCCCTTATAGGGGAGGGGATATGTTGGATTTTCTCCTGATGTAAACGCCAAGTTGGAAGAATTTAAGCACAAATTCACCTCGTACTCGAAATACCGACAAAGCTGACAGATGATACGTTGACTCTGCAGCAAGTTGTGAAAAATCTTGTGTAAAGTCACATGTAATATACGCAATACATTGATGGTATTACCATTCAATGGGTTATTAGAATTACCAGACGCCTTCTAAAATAGGAACTAAGGGAAGAAAATACAGCCGAAACTTGAGGTTCTCTGACTTCTGTGCCTGTAAACGTGGCACTAAGGTTTTCATTTTACAATTTTAATTTGACTTGTTTTCAAGTTGAGTGGGTGAAATTCAATTTTTGATCGTTCGTCACGCTTACACTGAACACAGTAGGTGTGTGAAACCTATACATTTACATTACAGAGTGCAGGGAGTGAGGGTAAGCTACTCATTGAGTACTGGTACGCGTCATTGTGGTATTCTGACGTTATAAATGCTCTTAGTTATTTTCTATGTTATAAGAGTTTCCCACAAGTAAAAGCACTTATTATGTTCAGTTCATTACAATGGAATTCCACGGTAATTAACGAATGCGAGTTTTACCCGGAATGGACGGCCAATTCTTGAGCGGGCCATCCGTGTGCGTATTCGGCTTACCGCATGCGTTGGTCCACATATGTACACAGCAGTAACATTGTGCTCATGTGTGCGCACTTACATAAAATAATTTGCGAAAGATAATCAAAGCGTTAAAACTGAATAAATGAAAACGGGCTCACAAAATTTGTTGTGTGCATTTATAACTCTGAGATGAATTATTAAACTGCGCACGAGGGAACCGAAGACTCCACCCAGAGGAAAGTCTAAAGGGGCGTCGATAGTCATCGTCCAAAAGTTTGAAGTATCGTGGAAACACAGCATACAGTTTGCAAGCTCATCTTCTGCTTCAAATCGCTTCTTCTCTTTGGTAATTTACAACTGTGATGCAATTTTGTCATAAACCCAGACTGACTCTCATCCAACATTTTGTAAGTCATTCAAATTCGTTTGGAACAATAT
>JACJUY010011432.1:6305-25453 GCA_014220935.1 Platorchestia sp. MABIK
ATTGTTCCTGACCATTCTAAATTTGTTAGATTTGACAAAGACTTTGACAGTTCCACGCATTTAATTCAGTTGGCGGATGGTAGTCATCAAAGTGGTATTGTTAAGGGTGAGGGCTATGCTAGTGTTGTAATTTGTGATGCAAAAGGTAAGCAGCACAAAGTTTTGTTGAAGAATTGTTTGCATATACCTTCTTATCGTCAGAACATTTTTTCTGTTGCTGCTGCAACCGAGTCAGGTGAGTCAGTTAATTTTCATCCTAGTTCAGCTGAACTTAGAGCAGGAAAAACTGTGTTTGACATCAAGAAAGTAGGCAAGTTGTATTATTTGAATAAAGTTGAAGTTAAGCCCACAGCAACCTATTCAATCAAAAAGTGGCATGAGATTTTGGGTCACTGTAATATCAGAGATGTTACTAAACTTGAATCTGCCGTGGAAGGAATGAAAATCAGTGACAAAAATGTAAGTGAGATCAGTTGTGATGTTCGCACTGAGGGAAAAATGACTCAAACTAGGAATAAATTTCCTGATGAACGTGCTTCCAAAGTTTTAGAACTGGTACATTGTGATCTAATTGGCCCTGTAGACCCTGTAGCAAGAGATGGGTTCAAATATGCAGTTGTGTTCATTGATGATTTTTCGGGGATGAATAAGACCTATTTACTGAAATCTAAGAGTGACGCTTTGCATGCTACCAAGAAATTATTTGCTGATTGTGCTTCGTTTGGAACAGTGAAACGATTCAGGTGTGATAATGGAGGTGAATTTTGTTCAAATGAATTCAGAAATTTGCTCATCGAGAAGGGTGTCAAGCAAGAATTCAGTTCGTCACATTCACCGCACCAAAATGGCACAGCAGAAAGATCTTGGCGAACAACTTTTGAAATAGCCAGGTGTATGTTGCTGAACGCAAAGTTACCTTAGTGTATGTGGGCCTATTCTCTGAATGCAGCTGCATACATTCGGAACAGGTGTTTTAATGCAAGAATTGGAATGACTCCATTTGAAGCATTCACCGGCAAGAAGCCAAACATTCGCCACATGCATACCTTTGGATCAAAATGCCATGCCTATGTTCAGGTTAAGAAGAAACTAGATCCTCGTGCTGAGCCAGGAATATTTGTGGGCTACGACAGCCAAAGTCCAGCTTTCCTCGTGTATTTCCCCGCTCAAGATGACGTCAGAAAAATCAGACTGGTGAAGTTCACTGAGAGTACAGAAGCTCCTCGTATCTCTGATGACGATGACGTCACAACAGCTGTATCACCAGCGCACGGGCAGCAACAATCGCGTGAGGCAGAGGCCCCGCAGAAGGACAGCGAGGAAACGGTGGCAAGTGAGACGAGACCAGCAGCGCTGGCAGATCAACCTGTGACATCACGGCCAACACGACAGCGGAAACCACCCCAGCATTTACAAGACTATGTAACAGAAGAATCTGTTCTTGACCAATTTAATAGTTTATCTGTAGAGTCTGTAAGCAAGGTAGACTATTTGTATAGAGTGTCAGATATTCCTAGAAGTTATGCTGAAGCTATCAGATCCCCAGAGTCAATCAGATGGCAAGAAGCAATGACAAATGAAATATCGTCATTGAACGATAATGATACTTTCGAGTTAGTGAAGCCTGCTCCTGATAAAAATGTGTTAGGTGGGTACTTGCTGTCAAACAAGGTCCTGATAATAATCCCACTTACAAAGCTAGGTTTGTAGCTAAAGGGTACAATCAAACGAAAGACCTTGATTACGCAGAAACTTTTTCTCCGACAGCACGAATTACTTCTGTTAGAATGACCATGCAACAAGCTGTTCAGCATAATTTAGTAGTTCACCAACTCGATGTAAAAACAGCTTACCTGAATGCAGATATTGATTGTGAAGTCTATGTAGAACAGCCTGAATGTTTTGTTGTAACTGATTCTAATGACGTTCCTCTTGTGTGTAAGCTTAAGAAGTCTCTTTATGGCTTGAAACAAAGCGGGCGCAACTGGAATAATAAGTTGAATTCATTTTTAATTGATCAGGGCTTCTCACAATCACATGCTGACAATTGTGTATAAACTCTGAATAGTGAAAGCTCTAGAGTAATTCTTATTGTTTGGGTTGACGACATGATTGTAGCAACTAGTGGCGTCAACGAGATAAATAAAGTGAAAAATTTGTTGTGTTCTAGATTTAAGATGAAGGATGTTGGTGTGTTATCTTATTTTCTTGGTATTCAATTCAAACTTCTTGAAAATGCTTCTGTAATAACTATGGACCAACACTGGTACTTGAAAAAGTTAATTTCTAAATTCGGATTAGACGACTCTAACCCTAAATCTTTGCCATGTGACATTAGCATTGACAATATTTTGGCTATTGACCACAATGTATCGTGCAATGCGAAACTGTATAGAGAAATAGTTGGTAGTTTGATTTACGTCATGACTGGGACCAGGCCTGATATTTCCTATGTTGTAACGAAATTATCTCAACTGATGTCAAATCCTTCTAAAACTGCTCTAGGCTTGGCTAAGCATACGTTGAAGTACTTAAAAGGCACACACCATTTGACCTTGAAATTTGTAAAACAGGACATGCCTTTGACCCTCGTTGGTCACTGTGATTCGGACTGGGGAAATTCCCTTGACAGACGTTGCATATCTGGGTATTGTTTCCGATTAGCTTAGCAATGACCATTGATATCTTGGAAGTCGAAGAAGCAGAATGTTGTAGCACTTTCTTCTTGCGAAGCCGAGTATGTGGCTATAACTACTGCAGTGCAGGAAGGTCTTTTCTTACGGCAACTATTTTCTGACATGAATGGTGAAGAAAGGAAGTCTGTTCAATTGTTTGTCGACAATCAGGGCGCGATTGCTTTGGCTAAAAATCCTGTACATCATCAACGATCTAAACATATTGAAATCCGTTATCATTTCATAAGATCTGAAATTGAGAAAGGGACGGTATTCCTCACCTGTGTTTCATCTGAGAATAACGTTGCAGATATTTTTACGAAACCTTTCTCCAAGCAGAAACTTAGCAAGTTCCCTCTAGTAATGGGAGTATCTTAGTTTAAGGGGGGGTGTTGAGTTCGCTACTCACCCGCTTACATTATTTATTGCTTTTGTATTGAATATTATCCGCCATTTATCATTAATTGTAAACTAAGATACCTGCGTTACTCCAATAATATTTTGACTTTCGTGTTTTCCGTTTTCTTTGATTATGATGTTCGTTCGTTTCGACGTAGTTGATGTGCTTCGGCTGACCCTTTAAACGTTCTCTTTTTGTTGGACCGGAATACACGCTGTTAAGACATCGAGTGTGTTTTTCTCTCAAGCCTTTCTGTCAAGCTTCCCTGCGTGATTGGGGTTACCCAATCCAGTTGTCAGGATGACCGATGCGGCAACACTAACATCCTTAAATGATAATAACACATTGGTATCGTGATACCCGTGTAAAATTTTGAAACAAAAAATGATTGACAGAAAAGAACAACAAGAATGAGTTCTCTTCCTTGCCTAATCTGATTTTTACAGTGCATTTAAATATAAGTAACCAAGAGAACACGATCCTCGCGACGCTCATTTGAAAAACATTTTCATTAGTGCGGACATGGATTAAAAATAAAAGCGAAAAACGCATTCAAATACCTTAGCATAGAGACTCTTAATTGCTATTCATACATGGTTATTGTAATACCCATGTTTAGTGTTGAAACAAATGATTTAGATCCTTCATTGCTATTTATACATGGTTTTCGTAATACCCATGATAATTCTTGAAACAGGATTTGAAGAAAAGCTTGAAAAAAAATGCGTTCCTCTTCGTTGCGGTAGTCAGATTTTGGTAATGCATTTAAATACAAGTGACTAGGAAAACATAATTCATGTGACGCATTGCTGAAAAACCCTCCCGTTAGTGCGTACTCGGATTGAAAATATGAGCGTAAGAACGTAGGAGCTAGTGATACGAGCGTGAGGGATTGATGTTAAAAGTAAAATTAACAGATTTGATTAATTTTGCGTCTAGAACTATGAGGTCGAAAATCGGGATTTTGGAAAATTTTTCACACTGATGCATCATACAGTATGCCAAGTGGTGAGCTCGGAAAGAATATAATATTCACTATAACAAAACAGAAAATGGTTGTGATATTTCTTACTTACGCTAATAGTACTGGTGCAAAGAGTTCATCAGAGTCAAAGACATGAAAAGTATTGTTGTACATTGCTCGCCGTAACATTTTCAACATAGGTGGAACCGTACAAAAAGTTAACTATCCAAAATAGTGTTGACATAATGTATTCGCGAGAGTAACAAATTAACAGTTTTCTTTAAAGTTATGACATTCGTCGAATCCGTGTTTTTTTTAAATGTTTTAATCAAGAACGAAAAAAGGGAGAGAATGTGCTAAAACACCCTCACATTAACATCCTTTCCCTCTTTGCGGTTATTAATTTGGTTATGAAAATGCAAAATGAACGTGAGTTACTGAGAAAACAAAACAAAATCCCTGTGACACATAGTTGAAAACACTCATGTTGGGGTGCACGTATATTGGATCATAAGTCCATAATATTTGTTGCATAGCTAGAACAATACGAAAAGTTAACCACCGAAAAGGATTTCGTCTTAATGCACAAACGAGCGTTGGAAAGTAAAAATTGCAACTGAACTACGTCGCATGTTCAAATGTTTTAATATGAGCTCAAAATGCTTTCAAATATCTCAAAATTTAGACCATGACTTGATATCTACACTTGGGGATCGTAATACTTATACCAGTTAATTCTTGAAACAAATGGTTGGGAAAAAAGTACGTAGAAAATATAGTACGTGGAAAAATATGCTGCCACAGCATCTCTCTTTGTGCTCAGGCAAATTCTATGTACATGATGACTCCTCATTCATGGTGTCAATGTTATGTAGCTCTCTTGCTAACAGTTTTTTACAGACTGTTCTAATTGTAAAGTCTGTTTTTTATCTGTGTTGTTCAGTGTTGTGAGACTCTCCTGCTAACTCATGCATTTTTGATTAAATTGATTAGCCTTGCTTTGATCTTTGCACACTGTGTTGTATAAATACCTGCCAGCATGCTTTATGAATTAATGGATAAAAGCTAAGGTGTTTTAGCTCTGGAATCATGTAATTCCTCACTAGACTTGCTGAAAGCCAATATCTGGAGTGTGGGATTTTTGCATATTTTGATGTAGTGATATAGGCTGACTGAGGGCTATGTTAGATTGCCTAGTTGATTGTGCGTGTCCCACAAGACTGTGTTCATTCCCATTAGGTAATTTATTTACTTGTACTGATGTGTCTTAGTGTGTCCACTTATTCAGCTATTGACCACCAGTGTAAATGTATGTGTTAGAATTATGTCCAGGCGGTGCTGTTGAATTACTAGACCTTTGTGACTGGTCATGTTGAGTCAGAGACATCTCAAGTTGTCAAAGCATTGTTTATATAGGAATAGCCGTGGAACTTCCATTCAGCGTCTACCTGGTTGGTCATGTGTTTAGAGTACTACCTGACCTTAGTATTTTATAAGTGTCTCATTAGGTTGACGGCTTGTATCCGAGCGTGCCATTAGCATGCAGTTATGAAAATTGTGCGAAGACTCGCCTATAACAGTGTGTTGGCTGAGCCGCTGAAATATTACCCGTGTTCACTGAGATAGGCATATGTTTGCTTGAGCCGTTGATGCAGTTCTGACCAAACTTTTGCGTCCTTATTTTCTGATTTGCACTCTGCATCACCTATAGATTTTAACCTTTAAAAACTGTAAAATTTTTGTATTTTTTTTGTTTTAACTACACTTTTCTCCCAACAGGAAAATTTATGTACAATATTTGGCTGCTTATGACAAGTTTCGCATCATCCGTGGGCTTTTCTGAACCTTACCCACCTATAACTTGTTGAGGCAGTCACAATAAATTTTTAGGACAAATTCTCTGCGATGTCAAATATGGCCAAAGGAAGCTCAAAGAAAACCCTTCAACTAGCTGAAGTTGAAGCCGTGAAGACCTACGACGATCTTTATGAAGCCCTATCCAGGGAGAATCCAGAAGAAGGTGATACTCGGGCTATCATGACCTTCATATCTGAACTCAAGATCAAGCGAGACCGGTTCATCACTTCAAGCAGAGCCCTTGAAGGTTCATTGTACCGAGCAGGACATAAGCAACGGTACCATGAGCAATTTTTGAAGACACGTGTGATGCTGGAAGACTGCTTTGGCCGCATCGCGACGCTCAACAAACAGATGGAGAGACTTGGTGGGGACATGGTATCCAATCTTGATCCCAAAGATCTGTCTTCTCTGCGCTGTGAGAAAATTGGCAAACCAACCTCAGTAAGAGTGGAAAGGGTTGGACCCGTTTCCACACAACTGTCAGTAGTCTCTGAGGCTTCTAATGACTCAGAAGGAGAGGATGAAGAATCACAAGAGCGTGAAAGCAACCTGGATGATCTGGCAGGGCTCATGGACCGGGCTTTCGTGAGCTCTCGCAGGTCGATTCTAGAACCTAGAGTAGATTCGAACCATCGACTGAGAGCTTCCAGGCAGGGAAGCACTCTAGATGCAGCTTCAGTTCACCTCATTCGGGCCGAGCTGTTGAAAACCACTGCCAACCCCTTCGAAAGAGAAATCGGATTGTATCATTGTTGGGAGTCTGATCTGAAGAATCGACTACAAGAACTACCTTTGGGCCCCATCGAAGAACTATAAATTTTGGCGGCCAATACTTCGGGTAAACCTCAAGAGTACGTCCTAAGAACTCTGAGGTCAGTCATTGGAAACAATGCAGAGGCAGTGTTGCAAGTGGTATGGAACACCCTTCGTGAGCGTTACGGTTCGGACTGGTTGCTAGCAGAACACACGGCAGACCAACTTTTGAACTTCCCAAACATCCCTCCCGGGGATATTACAGCTCTCCAGAAGTTCTAAGATGCTACAAGTACCGCACTTACCAATGCAGCAAGATCAGAAGAGCTTGAAGAATTTTGTACTACCAAAGACATGAGGCTCTCGGCACTTCAACTTCCGCCAGATCTGCAACGCCGATGGCATAGGAAAGCATCTAACCAACGAGTCAAGAGTGGGCAGCGCCCAACGTTCTCATTTTTAAACCAGTTCCTGAGAGACGAAGAACGAGCAATGAGGGATCCATTTTTCAACCCAGCACTGTCCGGCGGAAGATCCAAGCCTGCTCTGATTCTGCACACCAGCGCTGACCAGAATACCAAGAAAAAGCCTATTGAAGGTGACCAGTCCATGGTGGCCTACAACGAACCTGAGTCAAGATATGATATACGGGGACCCTATTACGGACAACCCCCCGAAACTGAACATAGAGTCTACAAGTGTATTTTCCACAAAGTCGGTGCCCATGGAACCTGGGAGTGCCGGTCCTTTGGAAGACTACCAGAAGAAGAAGATCCTCACGGAGGCAAAGGTGTGCTTCCGGTGCCTCGGCCCCCATTTCATCAGGAATTGCGACAAGCAAGTACAGTGTTCCCCTACTGTCAAGGTACACACTTGACAATCATGCATCGTTCGAGCATCAAACAGGCGACTCCTGGTGAGGTTGTTACCTGCACCAGAACGAAATGCCTCGGCCTAGAGTACAGAGAATTTTCCAAGACGCTGTTGGTGGATGTCACCTCGACATCTACCCAGAGAAAAGTACGTTGTTACGCCATCATCGACGAGCAAAGCTCAAGATGCTTTGCAGACCCTTCTCTGATAGAGCAGCTCGATCTTGAAGCCACTCCTTAGAAGTACGCCATCAGAACAATGCATGGTCTGTCGTCCGAGGTGGAGGGGCACACTATCACCGGGATCATAATAAAAGGTGTGGGTGAGAATCAATGGCACCAGCTACCCACCACGCGGACCAACAAGAACATCCCGGACACGACCGGCGAAGTTGCAACTCCTGACGTGGTGAAGAAGCTCGGTCATGTTGCGCACCTAGCCAAGCATTACAATGAGTTAAACCCTTCGGCTCGGTCGCTGATACTCATCGGAAGAGATGCCGTGTCGCTCATGGCATCTAGACACTACGGTGTACGGGGCCCTCTCGCCTGCAAGACCGCCCTGGGTTGGGCACTGTTGGGACCATTGGATGGAGGAGTGAGAACCCAGCCGCCCACCACCCTGCAGACGTCGCTCATGAACCGCGAGGTTCATCATTTCATGAGCGAGAAACGTGGACCGACTCCTGTGGTGCAGGTTCTCGGCGAGGAACGGGTAGATGACGAGGTTCATGGCCTGAGTGAATTAGGCACCAAATCTGTAAGTCTGTCAAGTGCTGGTATTGGAGTACAAGACGATAGGGTTGTTACCTCTTTAATCGTTTCTAGAGCTCCACCGAAATCATGTATTAATGACGTGTCCGCATCAGGAAGATTGCTTAAAGATCCCTTTCATGCACCACTTAATATTGAGACGATGCAATCATATGTCGACAATGGTCACGTAGAGGATGTAGTTGACAAGGAACCCTCCGATAAAGATGCAGCGTTGTATTCACCTAAGCTTTCTGTGCAACTAGCACGAGATGGGAAGGTCGGGTCAGTGTTCGATGGTTCAGTAAAGTGCAGTGTACACTGCCTCAATGATGAGTTATTGACAGGTTCCGATTTGAACGATAGCCTTGGAGGAATACTGCAGAAATTTCGACTCCATCAGGTAGCCTTTACAATTGAATTAAAAGATGTGTTTCACAGTGTTCGAGCCAGGAGCTGGAGACTATGTGTGTTCCTTTTGGCTTAAAGATAACCAGGTTACTAACGAGATTACCCCCTACAGAGCTAGAGTCCTGGTCTTCGGGTTGCACGGCTCTTCGGCTGTCGCTGCGTTCGCCCTTCGCCACGTCGCCGACCTGGACGATGCCTCCGTACGCCCAAGCCTGGTCACTGACTTTCTTTACCATGCGACAACCGTAGATGCTGGGTCCGCATGTTTGGGCCCTCCTGATGATGCCGGTGAACTTCTTGGCGAGCGAAACCTCGTGGACACGAAGAGGAACGCAGCCGACTTATCCTTTCGCTCTACAGACACTGGGCAGTTCGTCCACTCTCATTGTTCCACCCTCCCGGCTTCTCAATTGGAAAACGGCACTACTGACGACAGGTGTACCACCCCTGAAGATTATCTCGTTAAGACAGTTCAACAAGAAACTTGCGGCGACATACTACCCGAGAAACGTTGACCAGAGTCAGTACAGACGCTGGTGGACCAGTTCTGTCGATTATAGAGACTATTCTCTTTTCAAAAAATCAGTCTTCGCAGAAAATGGATGACACAAAGGCGTCCCTCACCCAAAGAGGACCTCATGCTGATACGAGACTCGTAGGCTCCAAGATGTCAGTGGCCCCTGGCTCGGGTTGAGTCGGTGCGTCGCTCAGGATCGGACGGACGCGTGCGGGGGGCGACGCTGCGGCGGGCGGACAGTTCCGGAGGTACTAGAATTTGTGAGCGATCTGTTAAAGATATTGTAGTAGTCTTACCTTGCACTGTTTAGAGAGAGGAGTGTGCTGCCTTCGCAGCAATTTAGGAAATTTACATTTTCAAACAGTGATGGAAAATTTATACCTTCGAATCTCGGAAGAACCATTCCGCGAGCTCACTCGTTTTCCGGAAACGCTCGCTTCCGGACCTTAGGTATTTAAACTCTGCGAGCGGAGCAGAGGCCGCCAGTTATGTGAAGTGTGTTGTGTAGACACCAGAGAAGGAAATGTAATTGTGTTAATTATTATTTTTATTAGTGATGTAGGCAAAGTTGTACTATTGTGTTTGTAGATTTATTCTGCATTGTCTACAGCTAGTGAGTAGAACCGAGAAAAGCTGTAAGACTTCAAATGATGTTGGGTTGGAATACATGCTTCCACAGCTTCTCTCTTTGTGCTCAGGCAAATTCTATATACTTGATGACTCCTCATTCATGGTGTCATTGTTATGTAGCTCTATTGCTAGCAGTTTTGTACAGACTGTTCTAATTGTCAAGTCTGTTTTTGATTTGTGTTGTTCAGTGTTGTGAGACTCTCTTGCTAACTTAAGCATTTTTGATTAAATTGATTAGCCTTCCTTTGATCTTTGCACACTGTGTCGTATAAATACTTGCTAGCATGCTTTATGAATTAATGGATAAAAGCTATGGTGTTTTAGCTCTGGAATCATGTAATTCCTCACTAGACTTGCTGAAAGACAATATCTAGAGTGTGGAATTTTTGCATATTTTGATGTAGTGATACTGGCTGACTGAGGGCTATGTTAGATTGCCTAGTTGATTGTGCGTGTCCTATAAGACTGTGTTCATTCCCATTAGGTAATTTATTTACTTGTTCTGATGTGTCTTAGTGTGTCCACTTATTCAGCTATTGACCACCTGTGTAAATGTATGTGTTTTAATTATGTCCAGGCGGTGCTGTTGAATTACTAGACCTTTGTGACTGGTCATGTTGAGCCAGAGACATCTCAAGTTGCCAAAGCATTGTTTATATAGGAATTGCCGTGTAACTTCCATTTAGCGTCTACCTGGTTGGTCATGTGTTTAGAGTACTACCTGACCTTAGTATTTTATGTGTCTCATTAGGTTGACGGCTTATATCTGAGTGTGCCATTAGCATGCAGTTATGAAAATTGTGCGAAGACTCGCCTATAATTTGTGTGTTGGCTGAGCCGCTGAAGTATTACCCGTGTTCACTGAGATATGAAAATGTTTGCTTGTGCCGGTGATGCAGTTCTGACCAAACTTTTGCGTCCTTATTTTCTGATTTGCACTCTGCATCACCTTTAAATTTTAACCTCTAAAAACTGTAAATCTTTTGTATTGTTTTTGTTCTAACTACACCTTTCTCCTAACAGGAAAATTTATGTACAATATATGGCTGCTTATGACAAGTTTCGCATCATCCGAGGACTTTTCTGAACCTTCCCCACCTTTTACTTGTTGAGGCAGTCACAGATAAGCTGTATTATTTGAGTTCTGTAAGCTCTGTTGACTCTGTAAATGCTGTTGGTGAACACACTCTGGAGGAGTGGCACAATATTCTTGGGCATTGTAATGTGAAAGATGTGATAAGCCTAGAAAGTGTTACCAAAGGAATGAAAATCACCAACAAAAGAAATTTCCATTGTGAGATCTGTGTCCAGGGTAATATGTGTCAGTATGGGAGCAGAGATCCTGATGAACAATCAAAGAAACCCTTAGAGCTAGTCCATAGTGACCTAGCTGGGCCTATAAGTCCTACCTCTCTTGAGTATTCCATGCATGTCATGTCGTTTGTAGATGATTTTTCAGGGCTTACATTTGTGTATTTTCAGAAAAGCATATGTGACTTTGTTGAAGCATTTAAGAAATTCTTGGCTGATTCTACTCCATTTGGCTCTGTGAAGCGTTTAATAACAGATTACGGCACAGAGTATTCCTTAAACTTATTCAAAGCTGTTGTTACGGAGAATAAAATCAAGCACGAAATTACGGCTCCGAACTCTTCTCATCAAAATGGGACTGCTGAGAGATCTTGGAGATCATTGTTTGAGATGGCAAGGTGTTTATTGCTACAAGCAAATTTACCAAAAGAATTATGGAATCATGCTGGCAGAACAGCTGCTTACATTAGAAATAGGTGTTTCAACAAAAGGACAGGCAAAACCCTTTTTGAGATGTTCACTAGAAAGAAACCTGACCTTAGTAAAATGCACATTTTTGGTTCCAATTGCTTTGCCAAGAGTCAGAACCCAGGAAAGCTTGACCCTTGGTCAGAACATGGATTTTTTGTTGGCCATGACCCGTGCAGCCCAGCTTACATGATTTATTTCCCTGAAACTCGTCAAATAAAAAGAGTCAGATGTGTCACATTCTGTGATAAAATTTCTAGGAATTTGGTGGATGAGAATGAGTTCACTGCTGTGGATAACCCTGCTGAGTTGAAAGAAAGTGGTATGACTGACAAGGCTGAGGCTGAGTTGAAACCTGGGACTGTCCCAGAAGTGATTCAAAATGAAACTCATTCAGATGAGAAGCTCACTAGAAGATTTCATTTGAGAGAAAAGAAGCCTCCAACTTATTTAAAAGATTATGTAGACCCAGATGAGTTGGATATTACTAATCATGTTGATTGTTGCTACATAGTGAGCAGTATTCCTAGGTCTTACTCTGAGGCAATTTCGTCCCCAGATTCTATTGAGGGGCAAAAGGCAATGAGTAATGAAATGGCAGCACTAGCCGATAATGAAACGTTTGAACTTGTTGAAAAACCAAAAAATAGATCTGTTGTTGGGGGACGATGGGTCTATAGTGTTGAGCCAGGTCCAAATGATCAGGAAACTTTCAAAGCTCGTTATGTAGCCAAATGATAATCCCTAGTAGCTGATGTAGACTTCACAGAAACATTTTCTCCGACAGCACGTCTAACTTCTGTTAGAATGCTGATTGATGTTGCTGTGCAAAAGTCATACATTGTGCACCAGGTGGATGTGTGCACAGCTTATCTTCATGCAAAAATAGACTGTGATGTTTGTGTTGAGCAACCTGAGGGATTTGTTTAGCTTGACAAAAATGGAGAGAAGTTGGCATGTAAGCTCAAAAAATCTTTCTATGGCTTAAAGCCAAGTGGCCGTAACTGGAACAACCTCTTGCATCAATTCCTTGTTGAACAAAATTTTGTTCAATCGCTTAGTGATACGTGAGTTTATGTTTAAGAGAGAGCGACTCTGGAAAAGTGATTATTATTGTATGGGTTGAATAATTTAATTTCGGCCTCTTCTAACGCTGTTGTATTGGGGGAAGTCAAGCGTCTATTGTCAAATAAGTTCAAAATGAAGGATCTTGGCCAAATTTCATGTTTTTTGGGCATTGAATTTGTTGTGAAGCAGAACTCAATTGAGATGAAACAGTCAAAGTATGTTGAGAAAATTTTGTCAAAATTTAGGATGTCTGATTGTAAGCCCAAGTCTATTCCATGTGATCCCAGTGACAACAACCTCGATGTAAGCTCTGATTCTTAAAGCCGGTGTCACACGGAGACCAAATGGTAACGTTTCGTCATAATCGTTTACGTATCGTTACCATTTGGTAACCAATAGGGCGGAGAACTTGGTTGGCAAGTGCTTATTAACTTAAATTAAGGGATTATTTCCGTTTCCTTACACGGCAAACGAATATGAAGTGTTGAATATGTATTTTTAACGTAGCATCTTCATCTGAGCGTATTTTGT
Organism: Platorchestia sp. MABIK; assembly: GCA_014220935.1. Taxonomy (NCBI): domain Eukaryota; kingdom Metazoa; phylum Arthropoda; class Malacostraca; order Amphipoda; family Talitridae; genus Platorchestia; species Platorchestia sp. MABIK. Next base: position 19,519 of record JACJUY010011432.1, read on the forward strand.
TTCAGTGCTCTGGTGTGGGGTCGGTAAAAATATACCCAGTCGATTTTGATTTTAGTGAAGAGTTTGGACAACGGCATCATCAATGTGGGATTGATAGGTGTGATTAAACTGGTCTGACAATTTAGTAGAAAAATGAATAATTTATGTACTCTACTTATAAATTTGTACGAGCTATTACTAATTACAATGAACATGAGGAATAATACTATGAGAGAGAAGGTAATTCGTCATTGAATTTTGGTGCACATTTACATATGCTGCTAAATAAATTATTTTGAAGTAGTAAAACTCAACTTCTCCAACCTTTCATCGATACTAACCATTTTTCAATCCTGAAAATTTGTTGAAGTAGTTTTTCTTCAATCTAATTTTCAAAAATATGAAGGTTCCTAGTGCCAAGTGTCTAGGCAGGCTGCAAAATAATCTATCTATAGTGTGATGTACAGATTTTATGAGGGAAGTTTTATATTTTTTAGGTGAATTTTACGTCAAGGATAAAAGTTTCATAATTTGAAGAGATTTCAATTCTATTAAATTTTTGGGGTCAAGTTTCTGTCCTAATTTTGAATAGTAATTACCTAAACTGACTAGTTAAGCTACTGTTATAAAGTTATAAGTTAGGCCCAATATTATTAAACATTTAAGAAGAAGCTGTGTTTGCAGCACAATAACTGGGAATAAAGAACCTATCCATTTTTCAGAAACCCTTCATCATTGCAGCATGTCTAGTCTTGTATGGACCAAGGCTGAGGAAACTCATCTAATTGATGCTATATATGAAAATCAGTGCATTTGGAATGTGAAAAGTGATACCAACCATAAACGACATTTAAAAAGTTTAGCTTTTGAAAAAGTAAGACAGTATTTGTGTGATCTACATCCTGAAGATGCCCAATTTATCACAGTTGAGGGTGAGTTTTAAATGCTTCCATATATGTATGTGATTTGTCCTTCAATGCATCCTTTACCCATTTGTTTTTTTGAGGTTCTTAGTGGTAATCTAAATTTTTAGTAAATGATGAAAAGGGAAAAGATTTCCTTATAGAAAAGTCTTTTTCTAATAGATATTTATTTCATTAAAATGATTTAATGTCTGGCATATAAATTAGTTTTTGTACTTGTATCAATTTAGTTGTAAAATTACTTTGTTGGGCCACTGAAGCATTGTATGAGCTTGTCTTAAAATACATTTATTTTTTGACATTTTATCTACTGAATGCCAGCTATGATAAGATGCATTAAACTTCTTTTTGGCCACAGTTGATGGATGTAAAATAATTAAAGAAATCTAATTAGCAAACTTCTGGTTTGAGAATTGAAATTATGTATTGGTATGCAAAGAAAATATTGGTTGTTTTTCTCTGAAAGTTGTTAGTTTTATCAGAGATAATGAGATATGTTAGTATTTTTTCCTATTTGTTTTAAAGATAAAAACCCCCAGATAATTATATGATCCAAACTTGCTTAAGTAATTCAAATGAGCTTTCAATCTACCCATAATGGCTCTAATAAGTGACTCAAGTATTCTAATACAAAATAGTATTTCATTCACAATGTTCTGGCTATTTTTTAGTGTTTTTTGTTGTGTTGTTTAATAGTACATTGGGGAGAGATTTTCCTATATAAGCTTGATACATGCAATAATATTATTGTAGGCAGCACATCTTCACAAACCTACAATGCAAACCAAAACTTTGTGTTAGGCAGATCATAAAATAGATGAATTTGGAAGATTCCCTTGATTTTCGTTGCTATTGTAGGTTGTATTTTTTTAATATAAAAATAGCCTGAAGTTAAAGTCATATTATGGATGTCTCTTTTTGTCAATTTTATATCCTTAGATTTTAAATTTATTCCTGATGAAATGCCTCCAGCAAAAATGATTTGAAAAAAATTAAATTCTTTTGGAGACCTTTTTCTTCATCAATGTTTTACATTAGATGCTTGTTTATTTTATTCAGCAGATAACCTAGTTATTTCATAACATGAGAAGAAACCATACATCGTTTTATTTCTTTTAATGTTTCCTGGAATTAAAGTTTCCATTGGATGAGCGTGAGATAACAAAAAGATACCATATGCTCATAAAATAAGGGGGTGGTTTTCAAACATTTTTCAATTTACTAATAATAAGAAAAGTAAGTAGATAACATTAGTAAAGTAAAGAAAACGGATTTTTTTGGTTACTGGTTCCCGGTTTTTTCCCATGATGTTTTTTATCAGGTGAATCTAGAATAAACTAGTATAATTTGGCATTTGACCACATCATGTATGAAGGCTGCCAAAAGGCTTGGTGTGTTCTTCACAGTCATGACTAATGACTTCTGAATTTCAGTCCCTCTGAGGTTCAAGGTTCAAGTAATCTATTATTATGCTATCTTTCAAGGGAATCTTATAAATTTAGCTTCAAGTAATACAAATATATTTTTCCTATGCTGTAAAATCGATTTGTGCTAAGAGTATCAGTGTATGTTCACCATTCCTCATCGCTATGTTTATCTCAAGTTGGCTCTTCTTGTTCATGAAATGTCTATACTGGTAAAAATTTTGAGACTTCACATTAGTAAAATTGAAGTTTGCACAGAAATCATTTCTAAGAATCTCCATTCAGAATTTGATCCTTTTTTTTATTCTTTGATATTGTTTCAGAGCATAGTCAGTGAGGGTACGTTTTTTACTCACAAATTTCAGATCGATGCAACTAAGTTTTTTCTCCATCAGCTGTCCGTGCTAAATGGAATCGACTGAGGGCCTACAAAATTCAGCTCTACAAGGCACGCCGTTTCAAGAAATCAGGCTCAACTGCTGCACCTGTTAATTAAGCCATGGGTGCATGAGGGTCACCTCAGCTTCTTGGAGGACACCATCACAGCTGATACAAGTGTATAAAATCTGGATGCTTCACTTCTTGACAATGAAAGCAGTAGCTTCTCGACTATATGTTGATATGAATGCAATTGAGTTGACTGTTTCTTGTAGAATAGGTATTACTTATCATTTAAATTTCAGATATGGGCATCAAAAATGTCTTTATTTCCAATTCAGGATTGGTTACCAGAGATGTTGGTTTGGGTTTGAAGTTGAACTTGAAATAGAAACAGTAAGTGTAATGATAGGAATTGGCAGCTAGTATGGACTATTTGAGTATTAATATGGTAGGGGACGTTCTCTCGTGGTTAATTTGGGAATATTTACTCAACATTCAATTGCCTGTCATTACAGGGTGAAAATGTGTGTACCTTTTAAAAATCATATGGAAGGTCACTGTATGACAGTGGCCACTTAAGACCCAAAGTGACCCATGTAGAAATAAGGTTGTGGTTCCTGATGAAGTTCTTGTTTCTTTATTTGTATCTGTTAAAATTGTCATTTTTCAGTTTGCATAGTTTCAATAATATTTGAAAGGTTTAAACTTGTCCATAGTTAAACCACAGTATTGTACCTTGCAACTAGGATAAGTCAAAAGTGATTGTGTTCAGGTTAAATTTAATTTTCATCACATGTCCATTTATTTTGTTGATCCCTCACATTGATGTGCTTTAAATAAAACAGCAATTGGAGAATAGCTTCGTGAATTTTTTCAGGCGCCCAAATTTACTTGAGTTATGTACTGACTGAAACACAAGAACTTTATTATCTAGGAGCTATCATATCTGTCGGTGAATTCATTTTTGATACATGATTGTGAGACTCATTGTTACCAACGACTAGCGCCATTTAAGACAACACCAGGGCTCGCATGACACTGCCATGTCTCTAGTTCGCAAAGGGTTTTTTGGTGCTCAAAGTAACTTCTGCCTATTTCAACTTTTTTCAACAAAATGCTATCCCAGCCTTGATCAATGTAATTTAATAATTTTCGAGCTATAGTTTATTCATTGGTATTTTCCAGCACTCGTATTATTGTCGTTTTATTCTAATTTACTTCGGAACATAGCTGAGTCAACCTCCCTCCGAGCTTGGATTTGATCGTGTGGAGGCGGTGTGTGAACTTGAAGTGGAAGACACCAACTTGTCATCCAGCCTGCTGAGAACTGCAAATTAGCCTTCGATCTTTTGTGAAGAACGTGTTTTCAATATATCTTCCATTCCTTTCAAAAACATAACTACTAATATTCAGGCATCTTCTGTCCCTTTTGCATCAATTTCACAATCCATGGAACCTACTTCTAGCCACTTCCTTGACCATGCTTTGGACGAAGCCCCTTTAGAAGTATCGCTAGCAGTAGACTCAGAATCTTTAAACTACTAAAAATTCTTCAGTCCTTCCTGTCAAACGAAAGCAAAACTTGTATGGTGAAAAATCCCAGCTCCTCAAAAAATTAAAAAAACTAGGCGATGATTTGTCTAGAAAAATCCATGAACCCTCCCCAACTCCACGGGGCTCATTGGATTCTTTTGCTCTAGATCCTTCAAAAGTTTTTCATCCCGGAGTATTAATGGCAATTTATCATGATCTGAATAATGATTCCTATTCTTTGGAACGGAGAAAAGAGTTTTACCATAAAATTAACTACATGTACTCTAATTTTCTTTGCGGAAAGGACCTCTAAGTCATAGGTTTTATGTTGAACGCCCTGAAAATGTCGGTCATTGGTCTACTGTCAGAGATTTTAAAAGATTTTAAACTCTATTCCTAGTGACAATGATGATGACATTTTTTCTCCGTTGTGATTGAATTTTTTTGTCTTTCCAATATACGCCCAAATGTACCCAGATGTGTGGATAAAAATTGAGATAAAAAAATTGTACATTTTCTTAGTTTTCATAATTCTGAGGAATTCCGTGAAGACACTGGAGCATTTACACCAGGTAGAGTTGAGTACCATATAGCTTCTTCATTTAGACTTATCATTTTGTATTTCGTGGGTAAGACGACGTTGTGAAACCTACATTCTTCGTGTGTTCTTGCTTTGTAAGCTACGTCAGACTCCATTTTTTGTCTAGTTGGAGCGTTCTGTGCAGCTGTTCTTACGTTCTTCCGGTGATTACGACTTCAACTCTGTTACGCCCCGCGCCAGTCTGGATATTCTCGCCTCTTTAGAAATAATGTTCGTCAAAATTTAATTCATGTATCATAGATACTCGCCAAACCCCCTTCAATCCGGCTTGTCCGAAATTCGACAGAGCTACTAAATTCAACTGGTCCGCTCCCTGGAATTTCGAACAGCCTACCGGAGAGCGACTGAAAAAGCTCCCTGAAAAATTTCAGAACCGCCTGATCTGCTATCGAAATCTGCTGCAACTAATACTATTTTCTTGCCAATAAACTCTGGAAATAAACCGAGTATTATCTTCCCCGAAAAGAATGCTGGCTCCCAAGAAGGACCAGCTTACGAATTATCACTAGGGCCGAACAGGATTCGCGCACCTGAAATCATCTATCAACTGTTTCCCAAGAAGGACCAGTCGAAATAATTATCAAAAGGGCCGAACAGGATTCGCGCATCTAAATCATCCATCAACTGTCTCCCAAGAAGGACCAGTCGAAATAATTATCAAATCGGGCCGAACAGGACTCGCCCCCCTAAATAATCTATTACTGGCTCCCAAGAAGGACCAGCCTCAATAATTATCTAACTATTGGCGTCAAACAGAACAGCCTATCAAATCGATTAAAAACATATATCTAACTAGTGGCGCCCGAGCTCAGCGACCTGAACTTTAGGAAGCTGCATCTTCAATCAAACCGAACTCAGCGACCTGAACTCTGGAAAGCTCCATCTTCAATCAAACCGAACTCAGCGACCCAAACTCGGGAAAACTGCATCTATTATCAAGATCAGTCAAAGCTGCGGCAGAGGAAATACGCCTCGAATCAACCATTCTTCAAAGTCGGGTAAATCAAACCCGCATCTCCCACCTCAACAAGAATTGGCTGTGGGAGCAGTACTAAAGAAACTACGCCTAATACTCAAACATCGAACAAACCGGT
>JACJUY010011433.1:6789-25452 GCA_014220935.1 Platorchestia sp. MABIK
GGGGGGGGGGGGGGGGGTGCGGCGTGGTCTGATGAGCTGCTAGCACCTTTTCTGAAAAAGAAATAGTTTTTCCGTATGCTCTCTCATTACCTTCAATGCCTCATTATTTTCACGTTCTTGGCCTGTAAACACAGTGTATAAAACAAACATCGGCATCTCAGGATGCTTTATTTCCAATCAAGCCTGATACATATGATCTTAAGCATTGGTTTTTCAAATGTCTTATAACTAACACTATATATAGGACACCATGACGATTCCCCCGTGAAGCCGGTACCCATTTCCGACACATGGGTTGAGTGGGGTATTGTGCTTGAGCTCTCCCTTATACCCAACGGGGAAAATCGCCGCGCCAGTGCCGGGATACGAACCCGGGCCTCCAACATGCAAGGCCGATCCCTTAACCACTGTACCACAGCGAGCACGAGAGTGCATGCTCTCTGGCTATAGGGGTTCATCTTCTACTTGTCATCTTCTGTTTTCCACTATCTCCGGACGAGCTGCTCTCTCCTGTGGAAAACATTGCACGTACCGGGCTGGTTTTGAATCCGGGTCTTTCTTGTCAAGTGTGATGCCCAACCCTTGTGATTCTAAGCACATCGTCTCAGCGTCCAATGGGTCAAAAATTAAAGTTTCGAGCTCCGATTGACCGACATATTTGTTCACTTACTCCACCTATAAATTCGGATTAGTTGGAGCTTGTTTTACGCGTCATTTTTCAGTAGATTAGTAATGCTGCGTACGTCAAGTATTGTGACCTGTCGGGTATGGTACTTTTCAGGTATTGTGACCTGTCGGGTATGGTACTTTTCAGGCATTGTGACCTGTCGGGTATGGTTCATTTCAGGCATTGTGACCTGTCGGGTATGGTACTTTTCAGGTATTGTGACCTGCCGGGTATGGAACTTTTCAGGTATTGTGACCTGTCGGGTATAGCACTTTTCAGGCATTGTGACCTGTCGGGTATGGTACATTTCAGGCATTGTGACCTGTCGGGTATGGTACATTTCAGGCATTGTGACCTGTCGGGTATGGTACATTTCAGGCATTGTGACCTTTCGGGTATGGTACATTTCAGGCATTGTGACCTGTCGGGTATGGTACATTTCAGGTAAGTGTATTAGGTAGGTATGGTCAGGTGTTTCATGTAAACGGTGTACAAATACACACAATCATTGGAAAACAGGGAAAAACATTTTACATCTTCTTAAAAATCTATTTCGCAACTACATTTGTTAACAATTGCAAAGGTTTTTCGTCTTTTAACTTATGAGGGAGCTAATGAAATGCAATATCAATGAGTAGGAAGGTCTCCTTACGCATTTTCCAAGCTGCCTTCTCCGTGTTCTGTGTCTCCAGCTTGTTTCGCAAAATTTATTGCGCAGGTATCGGGAATTGAACCCAGGACCTTCTCTTCAGAAGTATAACACTCCTCCTTAGCGTCTCGAGAAATACTATGGGGGAACAATTCTACCTAATTAAAATAGGTACAACATTTTCAGTGATTTTTACTAAGAAAGTTATAGGAGCATTCACTCCTACCCTCGAACAACATCAGTGTGAAAATTTGTTCAGTCACCATAACATGGAATGAAATGTTGAAAAAATAATTTTGAATAAAGTATTGAAAAAAAATAATATTGTATGAAATATTTAAAAAAATAACATTGAACGATATATTTAAAAAAAATGATATCTACATTTTTAAGGACCGTGGGGAGATGTTCTTTATGAATACGAAGGAAATTAAAATTCATTGTATATTTCGGTACTTAGTTATTATAAGGAAAGAACAATGTAAGGAAAGAACAATTCAGAACTTAATTATTATAAGGAAAGAACAAACGTTACGCAACGGTAGAAGTTGAGACAGAAGTTGTGACGCGAGTTAGGAGCAACTTGATAAAGGATACGAACAAAATGTCCGGGGTATACACTAACAAACTAAGACTTTGGTTAAAGAAAACAATCTTCTTAATTTTAGTCAAAACAGAAAACTGTTAACTAACTATAAATGGACAACGATATTCAGTCAATAATATACAGACACCAAAACTTCGCGTAATGCAAATAAAATTTAAAAATACTGTTTAACAGGCCACTAACGTTAAAGGGACGCATACAACAACTATTTCTGTTAAATAAATGCATTACATGCAGTCAAAAACACTTCTACAGTACTGGAGGTACGAATATTGCAGGCTATTTAACTTAGTAATTCATGTATCACAATTTCTCGACGCCCTTTCCGAACATTTAGAATATGGTGATTCTGTGCATCATGATTCGTGGTACAATGATGATGCAATCATGATAAAATGATGATAAAATCATCATTGTAAAATGATGATTTTGCACATCATCCCCATCATTTAACCTGCACATCATCCCCATCATTTGACCTGCACATCATCCTCATCATTTGACCTGCACATCATCCTCATCATTTGACCTGCACATCATCCTCATCATTTGACCTGCACATCATCCCCATCATTTGACCTGCACATCATCCTCATCATTTGACCTGCACATCATCCCCATCATTTGACCTGCACATCATCCCCATCATTTGACCTGCACATCATCCCCATCATTTGACCTGCACATCATCCCCATCATTTGACCTGCACATCATCCCCATCATTTGACATGCACATCATCCCCATCATTTGACATCATCCTACCGTCTCGTATAAAGTCAACCAGTCAACGCCTTCCTTTAACGGCCTGTACATTTTTCTCCGTCTTTTTATTAATTTATAATTTCGTCTGCTTCCTCAGCACAATAATTTATCACGATCATTATTGTTTTCAATAAATGAATCAAATAATCATTATTATTAGCCTCATTAATTTATTAATCCCCTCTCCTCCCTCAGTACACAAGAAAGAACAACAAATTAATAATTATAATAACAATGATATATATATAAATTTACTGTTACCTCGGCTTTCCCAACACCTAAATTGATCATTGTTATCATAGGTAATTTATTATTCCTTCCTGCTTCTTCAGTACATCAATTTACCATTATCATTATCATCAAGATAACAATCCCCTTTGCTTCCTCGGAAAACCAGAGGTAACAATAAATTAACGATAATAATATTAATAATAATAACGATAAACATTAATTTATTGTTCTCTCTGCTTCCCCAATACAAGAGAGGTAACAATAAATTAACGATAATAATATTAATAATAATAACGATAAACATTAATTTATTGTTTTCTCTGCTTCCCCAATACAAGAGAGGGAAAAATAAATTAATGATCATAATAATAACGATAAACATTAATTTATTGTTCTCTCTGCTTCCCCAATACAAGAGAGGGAAAAATAAATTAATGATCATAATAATAACGATAAACATTAATTTATTGTTCTCTCTGCTTCCCCAATACAAGAGAGGGAAAATAATTTAATGATCATGATAATAACGATAAACATTAATTTATTATTCCTCTTTTTCAGTCGTCCTCGGCCTCGACCCTGGCCTCGGTGCGCGGGTCGGGCGGACTGGCGGCCGGCGTGTTGCGGCGGACGACGTGGAGGACAACCTTGCCGCTGCGGATGCTGCGGAACATCGCGATCGCCTCCGCATGGCTCGCGTTCGCCAGAGACTCCCCGTTTACCGCCAGCACCTCGTCCCCTGGGGAGGCAGGTGGTGTTAAGGGAGAGAAGATTTTGCTTAGGGGGAGAGAAGTTGGGCTTTATGGTAGGCTTTGATGTAGGTTCTAATTGAAATAGGTACTAAAATTCGCCGTTCACCGCCAAGACCTCGTCCCCTGAGGAGGCAGGTGTTGTTAATTAAGGGGGCGAAAAACTCAGATTTTTGGAATGATAAGTAGCGGAAAATCTGACATGGAGACGTCACAGTTCCGTTGGGGGCGAGAAAGTTGGGTGCCAAGACCTCGTCCCCTGAGGAGGCAAGTGTCGTTTAAGGGGGTGAAAAAATGAGATTTTTGGAAGGATTATATATGTGTAGCGGAAAATCTGACATGGAGACGTCACAGTTCCGTTGGGGGCGTAAAAGTTGGGGTTTGTGGTAGGGTTAGAAGTATGTACTAAAAAACGGATAAGAAGCTACAGTTCCGTTATGAATGAAAAAATTGTGGTTTGGGTAGGATTTGATGTAATCCAATTGAAATAGGTTCTAAAATATCTGACAAAAAGAAGTTACAGGTCTGTTAGGGACGAAGAAACTATTCTTTGTGTTAGGATTTGAAACAAGTACTAAATATCTGACGAGAAGAAGCTACAGTTCAGCGGAAGATATATGAAAAAATCATTAGGCTTGTGGTAGAACTTGAAATAAGCACCGAAATTTTTGTCATGGAAAAGCTAAGGTTTTACTGCAAATGCTACAAATAAAAGTCTGAATTGAAGACAAATATTAAATTCAGCTGATGGTGATGTGAAATACGCGTCAAAATTCCTTTGCCGTTCGAACGTTATAAGTAAAATAAAATCGTCCAGCACAAAAGCAGCAACGCTTCTCCAAACGTTCCCCGAAATGCGGTCCGACCTCTCAGAGCAGCTTTAATTTTGCAAAAGAAATTGTCTAATTTTGAATAGGCTTGGCCGCGCCTGGATACCGCCCTATACCAGGCTGCTGCCCGACACCAGGCTGCCGCCCCACACCAGGCTGCCGCCCCACACCAGGCTGCCGCCCCACACCAGGCTGCCGCCCCACACCAGGCTGCCGCCCCACACCAGGCTGCCGCCCCACACCAGGCTGCCGCCCCACACCAGGCTGCCGCCCTACACCAGGCTGCCGCCCCACACCAGGCTGCCGCCCCACACCAGGCTGCCGCCCTACACCAGGCTGCTGCTCTACACCAGCGCCCGAGTTCCTTCAGCCAATATTGACTCTCGAGATCGGCCTCCAGAGCGGAAGGAAGAGCGCGACGGAGGTGGAGTGGGATGTAGAGTGGGAGGTAGAGTGGGAAAAAGGGAGGTAGAATGATGGGTTGAAAGTTGGTAGAGTGGCATAAATGGGCGGTAGAACGTAGAGTGTGAGGTGTATTGGTAATAAAATTTATGTAGAACAGTGGAGTGGGAGGTACAGTAGGGTAGAGGAAGTGTAGTGCAAGCTAGAGCGGAGGTAGAGCCGCATCGGCAGGGCGGTAGAGTGATAGAGTGGCTCTCGGATGAGCGCAGTGACCTTCGTTTCGAACAGAACTAAAGAAACGTAAGTTTTTATTGTGTTTCGGATTGTTTTAATTTTTATTATTTCTTGCCTTCTTGTAAAAAAATTCAGATCTAATAAGTGTTTTTCATTTTATTCCAAAAATTCTATTTTGGCGTGGAAACCCGGATCTACTTTTCACTATCTCTTCAATTTCAAAAACACTATTTTGGGACTCAATTTCAGAAACACTATCTACTTTCTACTGTCTCTTCTATTTTGGTAACTTCATTTTGAAGTAGAATTTCAAAATCTACTTTTTTAAATATCTTCAATTCCGAAAAGATTGTTTTGGTGTAGAATTTCAAATCCACTTATCTCTCTTCTATATCGTAAACTCTTCTATTTCGGTGTAAACTTTCAGACCTAATTTTTCTCTTCTTTCTCTTTTTCTTTCTTTTCGCCTTTCTCCCAAAGCTGCCGTAACTTCACCAGTCGCACCTGCGACGACTCAGAACTCTAGTCCTGAATTTTTTCCCGAATTTTCCCGGTATATTCTCCAAAGAATTTCTGCCGTCAGCCTCCGGCATTCCCGCTAGATTTAACGCGCACTCGCAAATTTATTTTTTAACTACAAACAGCGCTCGAAAATGTCGATTTTTTTGTCCCTAGCCAAGCTTGCAAGGAAAATTGTAATGAGGGAAATTTTTAGGACGAAAATTTTGGTGAGGGAATTTTGGTGAGGATTGTGGGAGGGAAATTTTGGTGAGGGAGATTTTAGCGAGAAAAATTGTAGTGAGGGAAATTTTTGCGAGGGAGATTTATGTGAGATTTTAGCAAAGGATATTTTTGTGAGAAAAATTTCTGTGAAGGAGATTTTATCGATAAAAATTTTAACAAGGAAAATTTTCGCTAGGGAAATTTTTGTGAGGGAGATTTCCGGTCCCTGGGAGACGATTAAGTACTGCACTGAGGGCAGACGCCAGCGAAGGGCGAAATCAAACAAAAGACTGCAACGATGCGTGCAGACTTACGACTTGGGTCGTCTCGTCGGAGGAATTTTGCCAATGAAGCTTTAGATTTAAGGTCATTTTTTCAGCGCATCATTGGAGAGTCGCGGTTGTGGCCTGTCGTTAGTGCGAGAGTTAGAAAAAAGATTTTCCTAAATTAAGTTGAGAGAAAAATGATGTCAATAGAAAAATGATGCAGTCGAGAGAAAAGAACGTAGTCGAGGGAAAAATGATCTAATTTTTAATAATACCGGAACTGTAACTGTTCGAGGTGAAAAACAAATTTGTTTTTTTAATTAATTTGACTTTTTTGGATGTACAGTGACTTTCTTCAGATTTATTTGGGAAATAATGCTCCTAAACTAATAACGATCATATGATAACCGCATAATGTTAACACTTCTACTTGAGACGCCCTGTCTGACATTCCCCGTCTTATGTCTGACATCCCCCATCTCCTGTCTGACATACGCTATCTGACATACCCTTTCTGACTTACCCTATCTGACTTACCCTATCTGACTTACTCTATTTGACTTACCCTTATCCAATATCAGATACGTTCTATCTTGCATCACCTATTCACATCTGTCCTTGTGATATCCCTTATCTGTTATCCCCACTCCAACAACCCGGATAGAATGTCATCTTCTCATACAATTCAACTGCACATTTCAGACCATCTTAGGGTATATCTTATCTGACTCCCTTTTAAACAGCCAGGCTAGAGGCACGTCCGTACTCCAACACAAGATGGAATGTCCAGTACAAACGTTTTCGATACTCTGCACATTCATTTACCAAGTATTGCAGCACACCTGGTATTAATGTTATGGATTTTATTCTGAGTTACAGTAGAACCCTATTCCAGATTTAAATTTTTTATATTCTAGAATAGGGTTCAACTGTAATTCAGTACAAAATACGAACATTCAGCTAAAACATCAAATGTATTCGATTTTCTGAAATAGGGTTCAACTAACTGTAATTCAGAACAAAATACAGAGCATTAAATGTATTCTGTATTCTGAAAAAAGGTTCAACTAAGTGTAATTCAGAGTAAAGTACAAGACATCCACCCAAAACATTAAGCCATTCACTCACCTTCTCTGAGCTTGCCGTTCTCAGCAGCCTGACCGTTGGGGAAGACAGTCTTCACAAAAATGCCCATGCTTCCTTTGGGAGAATCCCTGCCCCCTACCACAGAGAACCCTAAGCTCTTACGGCCACGGCCCTTCTCGAAAACGACCGTCTTTACGCTGAGGGCCAGGCTACGTGGCCGTCGTGCCAGTAGGGTCGTGGAGCCGTTAAAGCTGTTGCGTACGCTACGACCACCGCCACTAAGTGATCGTTGCCATCTGTGTACGGGAGCCCCACGTCGGACCCCCAGCTCTTTCTTGTGAGAGGTGTTCACGGGGTCTTTGTCTTCTTCGTCGGCACCGAATGCAGAATCTCCACCATCACCGACGACAGAATCTCCAGCTTTGGACCCTGGAGTTTTTGGTGCATCTGATGTTCGGTTTGAGAAGAAATGAGAACCGTAGACTCCGTCGTCGTCTACTCCAGAGCTTGAGTCCAGTTTGGATGCGTGAGTATGACTGCAAGTGGGGTTTGTATAGCAAGGTTCACCACGGAAAGGCCTGACGTGGTCACTTGATAGCTGACTCACGTCGAAGTTAGAGGAGTATATGGGTTGACCGTCGATGTACCGTGGCAAGTTATAAGCTTGCTTGAACTGTGTACCCTGTACGCAATTATTGTAAGCTTGTGAACCTGAAAACTTCATTTCTCTCTGGGCAGGACAATTGCTAATAATGTCAGCAACGTTTCTGACATTTTGCGTCGGCAACGAAGCGTACGGAAATTCGTCAGCAGACGAACGGTCAGGAGACGACGTTAAAGACTGAGGTTCACCAGACGAATCCAAACCACCGCGTTTGAAGCTTTTGTCGTCACTCCAACTATCCTTCCTGTACGTCCTACAAGAAGGATCCTCTGTGAGGCTATCCTTCCTGTAACTCCTGCAAGAAGGATCCTTTATCCGACTATCCTTCCAGCAACTCCTGCTGGAAGGATCCCCTGAGAGGCTATCCTTCCTGTAGGTCCTGCAAGACGGATCCTCTGTGAAGCTATCCTTCCTGTAGATCCTGCACGAAGGATCCCCTGCGAGATCTTGATTAGACCCACGCGCCTCGTTTCGAAAATAACGATCTTGACCTCGGACAGGAAAAGGATCATCCGGTCTCTCATCCCAAGAGCTCTCGTGAGATCGACCATCAACCAAAAAATCCACAGCGCCATGGCCAGGCCAGCTGCCGGACGGCTGGTCCAGCTGCGGCAGATGGTCCGAGGAGTTTTGGTAGGACAGCTGGTGCCCTTCCAGGTTCCTGGCGACCACGATATCCACCTGTTTGCAGGTGGTACGCAGGATGGCTCGGGCTGCCTCCAGCGTCACTCCGCGCAGCCGCTGCCCGGACACGTTGATGATCTCGTCGCCCACTCGTAGGCGTCCGTCTCTGCACGTGTGGGGTTGTCATTAGCGCGGGGTTGACAGGGTTGACAAGGTTGACCGGAGTTACTAATAGGGTTGACAGGCAATAGGAGCTGCGTTAGGGTTGACAGGGATTGCGAATAGACTATACCAGGGTTACCATTAGCACGGGGCCACGTCAGGGTTGACAGGAGTTGGAATATGGTTGACAGGGGCTGCAAAAGGGTTGCTAAGGGCCATACCAGGGTTGTCATGGGTTGTAATAGTAGCTGCGTTGGGGTTGACAGGGGTTGCAATGTAGAGCAGCTTCAATGGCAACATCAAATTCTGAGGGAAACCAAAATAACTGTTTGATGTGCCATGTAAGAACTGAATGACTAATAACTGGTAAAAACGGTAATGAATTTAATGACCAATACTACACAGAATACTACACAGAACACCCGTTGTGTGTTGGTGCGTATGTTCATTGATATTTTTACCGTCACGATTTTAGTATCAGGCTCGGAAATGAAAAATTGAGCCTCTATCGAATCTTGCGTTTGAAACAACGAAGAAAGTTTGATGCACGTATCTGTGATACAGGTTTCCCTACTTCATGTGTGTACACTATATACATATAATATATGTATAATTTATATATCTATATAACATTTAAACTTAAATAGCGTATATTTTTAAAATAATCAAATCTCTTTGGAGTTTAGAACTGAAGCACTTGTATCTGGAAAATTTGGGAGGTAGAGAATAGAATTTACGCAATAATCAACCTA
The DNA here is from genome assembly GCA_014220935.1 of Platorchestia sp. MABIK. Classification (NCBI taxonomy): domain Eukaryota; kingdom Metazoa; phylum Arthropoda; class Malacostraca; order Amphipoda; family Talitridae; genus Platorchestia; species Platorchestia sp. MABIK. The sequence goes on from JACJUY010011433.1 coordinate 16,200, forward strand.
ACTATCGATATATTCGGGAGCTAGGTAATAGTACAACATACAAAACCCAACTTGAATAACCGATTTAAAGACTATTTCAAACGGAATCAAATGCTCTCATTTTCGACGGGCCGTGTACCCTGGTCTCAGCGTTTTTTTTTATAAACGGCAAGAGAGTTTCTTCCTATTAATGGTCTCAACTTTGTTTGTATTTTTAGCATCAACATTTTTTGTAGCAATTATCTTAACATTTTGTATTGTTGATTTCAACATTTTTTGCACAAATGACCCCAATTTCTTGTACTAATAGTCTCAACGTTTTTTGTACGGGTAATTTGAACGTTTTTTGCACAAGTGATTTCAACGTTTTATGTATAAGTGATTTCAACGTTTTTGCATTAATGATCCTAACGTTTTTGTACTAACGGTCTCAACATAATTTTTTACAAGTGACTTCAAGTTTTTTTTGCACAAATGACCCACCATTTTATGTACTAATATTTTCAACGCTACTTTTCAATGTGGAATTAGCAACCCACCTGTCCGTTAGACCCCCTGCCTCGATGTGAGCGATGACGTAACCCGTCGTTATCCCGCGTCCGTTCCTCCGAGCTGTGATATAGATTCCCAACTCCCCTGAAGCGTCTTTGGTGAGGCGAATCATCTTGAAGGTGCGTGGTGGGGACACATGGTTGGCACATGGGGAGGAATCCCTGCTCATGATGGGAAGCGAAAGCGTGGGGAGGGATAAAGGCGGACGATTGTAGCAAGAGTCACTCCGGATCCGCTCCGTAGAGTCTTGCCGGACCGAGTTGGAGTTTCCGGAACCGACAGAAGCCTGCCAATGATTGCTGCAATTGCTGAGATTGTTGCAATTGCTGAGAGATTGGTCTTCATAACATCGAGGGGAGTTAGAATTACGTTTCGAGTGCGACTGGCGATTCAATTGGGATACGAGAAACTTGTGTCTCAAAGACGTGATGTTTGCTGGCTCCGGTAAAATAGGGTGGATGTCTTCCGTTAGAGCGGGGACTAACTTTTCTTCGTCCGTTAAATTTAGTTTCGAGCATTCGTCTATGTCTGGAGAGCATTTGCAAAATCCTATGCTCCCCATCGCCTTATTCTCAGTAAGATGCAGCCTCTCAATCGCATTGCTTTGGTGTGTAGAACTAGATTTTACGGATACAGAATCCGATTTTGAGTTTTGATCTATAGAAGAATCGTGACTCGTGAAAGAGCCGGAGTCTGAATTGGTCTCGGAGGGACTCCCCGAGCTGACTCCAGAGTCCACGTCGTTTTCAACCTTTTTCAACTTTCGCCGAAGCCTTCCTTGTAGACCGAGACTCTCGCTCTCGTAGCCGCTTTCGCTGCTGATGTAGAGGGAAGACCTGTTGCCGGGCAGCTTCAGTTGATTTTGGACGTTATTATTATTGTTATATACGAAGTTCTGATTTTGAGCACTACGCGTCACAGGGCTATGATACACTAGGGTGTCGGCGTTCATGGACTGCGTGGAAGACGATCGCTCTTGGTGCTTGGACTTGGGGAAGTTGGAATTGAGGCGAGATTTCATCGAAGTTTGGTTCCGCCTCCACCAAGTCATCGGAAAGTTCTCCTCGGATACAGCCTTCAACTTTTGCCGAAGTGCCTCCCGTATGTCAGACAAAGATCCTCTTTCACTTGACGTTTTGCACTCGGGAGACTTGAGGCTGCTATCTGCAACGTCACTGACTATTATAGTAGATGGTCTGGACGTAGACCCCGACCGAGGGGGCTTCGATCTGAGGAACGCGTGTGGAAAAGACGATTTCACCTCGGAAGAAATTGGGATATTTTCGCAGCTCACCGTTTTCGTGGGCACGTAGTCAGAGCTAATTTCACTGGGCTTGTGGCATGACATTGGAGTAACTGGAGACTCGTTATTGATGAGAGAAGTGGAGGTGGATCTGAACAGCGCTCTGACGGACAAGGATGGGGTGGAAGTGGCCGACGATGATCCTTTCGGAGAGACTCGGTCAGAAGATCTTCTCAGGCCCGACCAAGAACTGTGGCGTGAACTGCACATTAGATCAGTGAGTGGTGAGTTGGGAGTTGAAGTTTGAACTTGATATGAGCCTACATTGAGTAAAAATGGCGTAAAAAATAGGGTAAAATGTAGACAGGGAAAGAAATTATGTTTTAAAAGTTATTCTTCGAAATAAGTCTAGATTGAGTAATGATGGCGTAAAAAATTGGGGTAGAATGTGGATAGGGACTGCAATTATGCATTAAAGTTATGTGAAAGACGCCTCTAGCAATAACTGCGTAAAACTTCAGGTAAACTGTACGAGGAACTGTATTTATGCATTAAGCTTCATACTTGATATGAGCCTTGATTAGTGGCGTAAAAATTGGGGTAGATTGTGGATAGTGACTGCTATTAGAGGTTCGTCCTTGAAATGAGCCAAGATTGAGTAATGATGGCGTTAAAACTTGGGAAATAATGTGGATAGGGACTGCAATTATGCATTGAAGTTCTAAGTTGAAATGAGGGTCGAATAACAATGGCACTTTAAGTCAGAGAGAGTCGTTGAAAGAAGCTCTAATACTTAACTATTACCGTGAACTACTAGAACTATTTTGGGTCGCCATGCAATAATTTAACATTGTATTAATGTACAATTTAATCAATAATTTACCATTTGACTTAACAGGTACAGATGATTTTGAGATAATACAATTATTCGATAACATTTGATTGCTCAGTATCTATCTCTTCGTGAGGTGCAATTAATTTAGGGGCATCAAAAGGGGGTCATCGAAGCGATTTTGGTCAAAATTTCCTATTTTTTTTTCTTTGTCGAAAAAGAGTCCTTAAGAAGTGGGCTATTGTGTCCTAAAATTTTATGGTGCTACGGGCACTAGAACCCCCCTCAAGAGGGGTCTAGAATTTTTGGAGAGTCTTTTTAGTCTTGGGTTTAGTGTACAGTCAAAAATCATGAATTTTTGACCCCCTATCCAAAGTAAACGAAAGTGAAAATGGAAAATCCAGAGTCATTTATTTGTTAGAAATGTTATAATGATTCTAAAACTGTCCTAATTTTTGTTCTAGCATGTAAATTCATAGGCTTTTATTCGTTTGAAATGTCCTAGAAAATTAAATAAATTATTTAAAAAACGAATATTTCCCATTTTCTCGAAAACTAAGGCAAAAATTGAAAAAGTTACATGAGCTAAATAACTTTATTTTTCAAAATTACACTTACTAAGCAAATATCAGAACAATCGGTTCAAAAAACAAAAATTCGCTCAGATGACCCCCTTAATCTCACTCGTACCAAGACATTTATATTGGTGAGACGCACTCATACTATTGAGCTTTTGTCTTAGTAAATCCAGGTGTCAATAGAAGTCAGCGAGTCTTAAATCAGCGAAGTCAGCGCTGACCACAGTCCCAGCCCCTCACCTCTGCTCCTCCCCACAGGTTGGGGAAACTTTTTCTCTGCTGGGGACCCGTGTGAGCTGCTCCAGTTTCTTCCCCACGCGCCTCCCCCACGTCGCCAGGCCTGGGGAATATACAATTACTGATGGGATTTCCTGGGGCATGTTGAAGCAACTGCAAAAGTTACAGTTACTGTTATACTTTGCTGTAATTTCATAAAGTTACAGTAACTGTTATGTGTTGAAGTTATTGTACGGAAACTGCAGTTACTGTACGGAAGTTGCAGTCACACAAATATATATGATAAATAATAATTCCGTAAATAATTATCAGCTAAAATCGACGGCTTATGGTATTTATTGTAGGTTTTACCGAAAAAGTAAGCTAGAGTGGGTGCATGAACACGTTCCCTGTCAAGTGACCCACCGGTGGTCACTGAGGGGATTTCCACAATGCTACTGACCGATTTGCAGTCACACTCAATTTTGATAAATACTTAATCAAAGGTAAATGAAGGCACGATCAATTTATTGTTCGCGTTTTTCAAAATTGCTTTCTACATTTGACAGTAATTTTCAGTTGAATATAAAACCTCAGTTTAGCCCATCGCAGGAAACGTGAATAAAAGTCGCCAAGCAAGCTAGGGCTTGTCGGAATGGGAACGGGAACAGTCGCAGGTGCGGCGACTCCAGGTGTGTCGGGGGCAAAAATGACGGGATTCGATATTTTCTGAAGACAAATCCTCCAGACGTGGATGCCCAACAAATATATCCATCCCAACAGTACCCGCCATTGAAATATTCCTGTACTTGTGCGCTGGTGAAACTCGTATCACAGATACGGTCATTGAGCGTCCTTGTCAGCGTCACAAAAAGGCGCACCAACCAATGTAATGTGTTCAATGAGATCCCATTGCAATGACAGGATAAATTACACACAAAAAATAAATTTGATTATCAATTTAAGGAGACACCTGGAGTTTTATTTTTAGTATTGATTCTTGGAAGCGTCCTATCATTTGACATGAAGATTCTCATGAAGTTTGAGGTATCGGACGGTTGCGATGTGAGTATTTATCGTGTGAGAAAAATAACGAGTATTTATGGGTGTGATGGACAGTACAAGTGAGTATTTAGGGCAATCTAAAGAAAGAAAGTAAGAAAAGAATAAACAGGTTATCTTACCTGATACTACCCTGGGTGTTCTTATTTATTCATAAATGCATATATTTGTTTGATGCCCGCTTCTGAAGAAACAGCTTCTTTGAGTTGATTTAAAGGACGTTCAATGACCGTATCTGTGATACGAATTTCACAAGTGCACAAGTACAAGAATATTTTAATGGCGGGTACTGTTGGGATGGATATATTTGTTGGGCATCCACGCCTGGAGGATTTGTCTGAAGTAAATCTCGAACCCGTCATTTTTGACGAGCCGTTTTCACAATATAATTTCCAATAAGCTTGATACATAAGATGCATTACATTGGTTTATAAAATGCCCTAACACAAAAATCTAGTTGGGAAACGTATACGAGTGTCATGACGGCTCGCGTTGCAATCTGGCCATCTTTGTTTGTGCGTCACGACAGCGTCGCTGTCTTCCTTGTGCTCAGAGACCCTCAGTGACTCGGGTATTGGAGGGTGTAGCGGGTGTAGCAAGGAGGGTGTAACAAGTAAAGGGTAACAAGAATAATGTACGAAGGTGTAACAAGGAATGTATCACAAGGAGCGTATAACAAGGAGGGTGTAACAAGGAAAATGTAACAAGGAAGATATAACAAGGTGTAACATAGGAGGGTGGGACCAGGAGGGTGTAACAAGGAAGGTGTAACAAGTTTTAACAAGGAGGGCGTGACAAGGAGGGTGTAACAAGGTGACACAATGAGGGTGTAACCAGGTGTAACAAGGAGGGTGTAACAAGGAAGGTGTAACAAGGAAGGGGTAACAAGGAAGGGGTAACAAGGAAGGTGTAACAAGGAAGGTGTAACAAGGAAGATGTAAGAAGGAAGGTGTAACAAGGAAGGGGTAACAAGGAAGGTGCAACAACTAGGGTGTAACAAGGTGACACAATGAGGGTGTAACCAGGTGTAACAAGGAGGGTGTAACAAGGCTACAGCTCACTCTCACGCGCCCAACACCAGCACCGCATTTTACGACGCGTGATCAGAAGATACAAGACACGAAAGCGCGACACAATGTGTGTCCGTGTCCAGTCACGACGCAAGTTATTTATAACTAGTGCAATGCCCGTTAATACACGGTTAATACAATATCTTTGGTTTTTGAGAGAAAAACCGATCTAATTGTTCCGCATCGATCTGAAGAATTTCATTCCTTCTTTCTTGAGTTTTTAAATTCTCTCGTTCCACTCGATGATGTGCAGCGTCATGCCGAAGAATTTCCTCGCTTCTTTCATGTGTTAAGCTCTCTCTAGCTACTCGGTGTTGCTCTGCATTATTCCGTAGAATTTCCAAACGCCGGTCAAGGGTCAACTTAGCTCTAGCGTCTCGTTGGCGAGCAGCATTGCTTCGTCTTGCCATTTCGCGTCGTTCATCCGATCGTCTTCGATGTTTTTCTTGCTGTCGAAGTCTTGCTACTTCTCTCTTGCGGTTGGACACATTTCTATCTTTGGTGGCCTCTTTTGCCAGAATTTTATTCTGAAATGTCGTCTATTATCTCTTCAAAGCTTTTCAAGAAAATCACAATTTCGAAAACAATAACTCANTCGATGATGTGCAGCGTCATGCCGAAGAATTTCCTCGCTTCTTTCATGTGTTAAGCTCTCTCTAGCTCCTCGATGTTGCTCTGCATTATTCCGTAGAATTTCCAAACGCCGGTCAAGGGTCAATTTAGCTCTAGCTTTTCGTTGGCGAGCAACATTGCTTCGTCTTGCCATTTCGCTTCGTTAATCCGATCGTCTTCGATGTTTTTCTTGCTGTCGAAGTCATGCTACTTCTCTCTTGCGGTTGGACACATTTCTATCTTTGGTGGCCTCTTTTGCCGGAATTTTATTCTGAAATGTCGTCTATTATCTCTTCAAAGCTTTTCAAGAAAATCACAATTTCGAAAACAATAACTCAAGTTCCAAAATCTTGGGCCTTATACTAAGTGGTAGCCAGGTTACTGGTCGAACGAATTTAAAACATTTCTTTTTGCATTATTAATAAAAATATCAAAGCGACATGATGAATTTCAACAGAGAAAGCTCCATAGAAAATTTCTATTCTAAAAATAAGCCGATTGCTTATTGTGGATACCATAATCAAGAGGGGGTTACACGGACGGAGGGACGGACGCGGCTACTTTTATAATAGTGATATAAGATGTAAATATTATACAGGGTGTCCCAAAAGTCGTGAATTGTAAAATAATTTACATTTCCCTTTTTAAAATAAATAAGGAACTATTATACATAATATTGTATATTAAACTATATTAAATAATATATTATAGTCTACTATATTATATACAATAGTTTTAGCAGTCCTGGCCCACCTGTGCGGGAAGACTTTGAAGCAACTTTAGTAGCTCTGCAATTCTCAAGGTTTATTTGGAAAACAACTTTAATTTAAGGATTTCGCTCAAAAATTCGGCGTATAGTGTGCCCAAATAGACAGAAAAATTGCCATGCTAATGTGGAGAAATTGGTAGGAAATGGTCCGATGCTAGTATGGCCAAATAAACAGAAAAAAGTTCGATGCTAATGTGGCCTAAAAGGCAAAAAATTACGATGCCAGTGTGGCCAAACAGGCTAGGCATAAAATGTTGCGATGTTTGCTGCACCGCTACATGAAATGATAAAAAATGAGTTTTTTTTGCCTCGAAGGACCTTGCACAACTACACACCCTCGCCGCGCCGCTCCTGCTGCGACCGTGGAATGCAGCGGATTTTTTTTCCTCGTGTTTTTTTTCATTTTACCCAAAAAATTCCTAGTCTGAGAATCTACGGTGCTTAAATGAAAAGCAAGGGGAAAATTGCTAAACGTATGGTCATTTTATTATCACAATTAGTAAATATTAACGTTATGTCATACAAAATTCTAATTCTATATAAATTCAGTGAAATTCACTCAATTTTCAGTTCCCTTCACCCCCGTTTTACTGAACCTTTACTGAAGAAGAACTGATGATTTCGAAACGTTCAATTTTATTCATTTAGACTTTAATAATTGTATTATAAAAATGACTATACGTACTGCGACTCTCGCCTATCATTTCATTTTAAGAATCATAATCATTAATGCGGATGTAATCTATGACGCTCTCTGAGATCAGACTTCAACCAAAAAACTAAGGACCGGTAATAACAGATAGCATTTTTCTGTAAGCTTGTGTGTTGCAGATAGAACGTTTTCGTTGATTTGTCCTTTATTGTACCCAAGTATAAATGCTTTTTAGTTATCGAATCTTTGTATTTTTTGTTGAGTTTAGGTGTCTAGCTGAAGATGATTTGAGGCTCGAAACGTTGTATGTGGAACATAACTTCCCGTAAAGCAATTATTTACAAATGTTACTGCATTTGGTTTTTATTCAACATTTTTTATATACAAGACATGGCAAACATGATTCAACTATGGAAGTTTTTTAATTTGTCTGAGAAATCGAGAAATTTCTTTTACTCTGTATAGAACTAGTACAGACGCCTGCCTCTCAAATCTAGAGATACTAGAGATATCTAGCCCAAATTGATTAGATTATTAGTTAGTTAAACCTCCCTATCCGCAACAAAGGCAATCCAATGAGAGGAAGGAGGAAGGCACCATTTAGTTTGAAGTTAAGGGAACACAGAATCTATGCAGAAAGGGCATAGGGCATAGAAACAGTAAGTTTAGAAAGAAGATTATAAAACCAGATTAAAGTTGAAGAAGAAAGTAGTAGGCGCTGAAAAAAACAGGACAGCAGTGAACCGAAAAATGATTGTCCTTAGCATTTCAAAACATATTATTTCAACTAAAAGAAGGCCTACCTAACTCTCCGCTCGGGCCTTCACCTTTTCCCCTGGGAGCGCTAATTCCCAGAGATATAATAGTTGTATCCCCCTGAGGGGTAGAGCACAAGTAAACACAAGCAAACAGGCAGTTTCATTTTCATTGCGCACGCCCAAAGCTCAAGAAATTGTTACTTTAAATGTGTCCGTTGTAGTAGCCATAAAATCAACCTGCTTAATTGTTTATGGGAACAAGCAGAGCATTTCATTTCGTTGATTTAATTTTGACCTTTAACTCAACTTTAGCCAAACACGTGCAGTTCTCTGCAATTTAAACCAATGTGGTATTTTTAGAGCCAGATATGGCAACATCGTGCCCTCATGGGGACTGATAAATTGCTACAAAAGTTTTTTTTTATCTTTTTCTCGATCGCTTTGCCATTCCATGCCATCATGAACTGAAGCGCTCCTGAAAACTTTCATAATTCTGCCTCCATCACTTACAGCAGTTGCGTTATCTCCGATAACTTAATTTTTTACGTGGTGGATAAACAGCGGTTAGGACGCGCGAAATAAGAGAACGTGAATTTGTTACAAGCTCAACGTTCATGGTTTTGATGGTTTTGAAAGTAAGAGAATTGGTCTGCTGTACAACAAACTGCTGGGCCAAAGTGACTAATATTGCCAAAAAACACAAGCTCTGACTTACACTTATGGCCTCGTAACTACAGGTCACTATTTAGTTATAAAAAATTAATTAATCTCTGATAAAAGAAACGAATTATACAGCAGATATAATGTGTTATACAGCAGATATAATGTGTTATACAGCAGATATAGTGTGTTATACAGCAGATATAATGTGTTATACAGCAGATATAGTGTGTTATACAGCAGATATAATGTGTTATACAGCAGATATAG